>CM036772.1:21073511-21163511 GCA_020796225.1 Arion vulgaris | reverse complement strand
AAAACATACAGTAAAATTAAAGGAACACTTTTCTATACCTCGATGTATATTGGGTAATCTGGTGTTACGCCAGTATTTTTCCCTGTTTCTCAGTATATGTGCTGTAGTTAACGCCTGTAGCTCAAGCGGTAGTGAGCTCGATCACAAACCCAAGCGTACCTGGTTCAAACCCCACGGAGGGCAAGTTTGGGAGCAGATTCGTTTTCGTGGGATTTTTACTAAAGGTAAAAATAGACCTTCACCGTTCAGAAAGCAATGACAAACTACTGAACATATAAGTGGTGCCCAGAAAATCAACGACCCATTTTCTGTGATTGATGGCTACGTCCTTTAGGATATGTCACGATTTTCATTTCAGTTAACATCACCCCAACTGCCTTTACTTTCTCTTAATTTTACTGGTACCCAATTAAAGTTGGGTCGACCTGAGATTCGATACGGTAAAAAAAAAAGAGTCCACGTTAACTGGGGAATTCAACCAGGAACACTAACATAAGAAGCGAGTTCACTAACAACTACACTTCTGCGGCTCTCAATGGAAGATAAACACAGTCTCAAGATGGCGTGCTGACAAAGAAATCAAGGGACAGCAGGGCGAAAATATCGCAGCTTTACATTAATCTGTAGTAGCTTGCAATGTACACTACTTTCGGGTGGAAAAAAAGAAGAGGAAGAAGAAGATGATGTAAAAAAAAACTTGTAAAAAGAAAACAAAAGTAGAGGAAGTAGAGGAAGAAAAAAATATAGGAGGAATAAGAATCAAAAGAAGAAGTATATTAAGACGAAGACGATAAGAAAAAGAAGAAGTAGTAGAAGAAGAAGAATAAATACAAGAAGTAGAAGAAGAAGAAAAAATACAAGAAATAGTTGAAGAAGAAGAAAAAATACAAGAAATAGTTGAAGAAGAAGAAAAAATACAAGAAATAGTTGAAGAAGAAGAAAAAATACAAGAAATAGTTGAAGAAGAAGAAAAAATACAAGAAATAGTTGAAGAAGAAGAAAAAATACAAGAAATAGTTGAAGAAGAAGAAAAAATACAAGAAATAGTTGAAGAAGTTAAAAAAATACAAGAAATAGTTGAAGAAGAAGAAAAAATACAAGAAATAGTTGAAGAAGAAGAAAAAATACAAGAAATAGTTGAAGAAGAAGAAAAAATACAGGAAGTAGAAGAAGAAGAAAAAATACAAGAAATAGTTGAAGAAGTTAAAAAAATACAAGAAATAGTTGAAGAAGAAGAAAAAATACAAGAAATAGTTGAAGAAGAAGAAAAAATACAAGAAATAGTTGAAGAAGAAGAAAAAATACAAGAAATAGTTGAAGAAGAAGAAAAAATACAGGAAGTAGAAGAAGATGAAAAAATACAAGAAATAGTTGAAGAAGAAAAAATACAAGAAATAGTTGAAGAAGAAGAAAAAATACAAGAAATAGTTGAAGAAGAAAAAATACAAGAAATAGTTGAAGAAGAAGAAAAAATACAAGAAATAGTTGAAGAAGAAGAAAAAATACAGGAAGTAGAAGAAGAAGAAAAAATACAAGAAATAGTTGAAGAAGAAAAAATACAAGAAATAGTTGAAGAAGAAGAAAAAAATACAAGAAATAGTTGAAGAAGAAAAAATACAGGAAGTGAAGAAGAAGAAAAATACAAGAAATAGTTGAAGAAGAAAAAATACAAGAAATAGTTGAAGAAGAAGAAAAATACAAGAAATAGTTGAAGAAGAAGAAAAATACAAGAAATAGTTGAAGAAGAAGAAAATACAAGAAATAGTTGAAGAAGAAGAAAAATACAAGAAATAGTTGAAGAAGTTAAAAAATACAAGAAATAGTTGAAGAAGAAGAAAAAATACAAGAAATAGTTGAAGAAGAAGAAAAGATACAAGAAATAGTTGAAGAAGAAGAAAAGATACAAGAAATAGTTGAAGAAGAAGAAAAAATACAAGAAATAGTTGAAGAAGAAGAAAAACAACAAGAAATAGTTGAAGAAGAAGAAAAAATACAAGAAATAGTTGAAGAAGAAGAAAAATACAAGAAATAGTTGAAGAAGTTAAAAAATACAAGAAATAGTTGAAGAAGAAGAAAAAATACAAGAAATAGTTGAAGAAGAAGAAAAGATACAAGAAATAGTTGAAGAAGAAGAAAAACAACAAGAAATAGTTGAAGAAGAAGAAAAAATACAAGAAATAGTTGAAGAAGAAGAAAAAATACAAGAAATAGTTGAAGAAGAAAAATTACAAGAAGTAGATGAAGAAGAAGAAAGATGAGGCATGAAAAAAATGAACACGAGTAAAAAAAATGATATGAAGAAGAAAAAGAAGAAAAATGAACAGAAGACGAAGAAGAAGTAAAGTAAAGAAGAGTGAGAAATTGAGGAAGAAAATTAAAGAAGACGAAGTAGACGAATATAACGACAAAGAAGAAGAAGACAAAGATGGAGAAGAAAAATGAGTACTAATAAGTGGAAGAAGAAGAAGAAGAAATATAAACAGATGGTTATAGTGTTTATACGAGTTTTTGTGTGTCTAAAACTACCAATCCCATGATGTATCCGATCAGGTTGATTAGAATTGGCCAGTTCTTGAATGGCATGGCTGGGACAATCCCAAACAGTGGCCCTGCCCTCTTATCGGCTTTGTGGTTTCCACCAAATCAGAGAGCATCTGCAACTGCTATTTCCACAGTGGCTGGATACATGGGAGCTTCAATTTCCTTTGTTATTGGTATGTAAAATAGTGTGAATAAGGACGCTTTTTTTAAATTTATTCGCTAGGTGTCGATGGTAATAAAAGAGCAGAGCTAATCATAGTTCCGGATAATGCTGACATTGTGAACGCATTGGATAGATCTGCCATTCTGAGCGCCCTGGGTAGACTGACAGCGTGAACGTCCTGTGTGGAGCGGACACTCTGAACTCCCTGGGTAGAGCTGTTATTCTGAAGGCCCTGATGTAGATCTGGTATTCTGAACGCCCTGGGTATAGCTAACATTCTGAACGCTCTACTGGTGTAATTTAGATGGTAAAAATATTTGGTAGTAATTTATTTATTTTTTCTAATACACTTTGCACAGGCAGCAGCTTTTTATTCTGCGCTTCTTGGTTTTGAACTGCTAAGTGTTCATTCAGGTGATCAACTCGGGAAGTCGATCTGATAGGACTAGGAACTCGATCTCACCTACACTAAGACCAGGAATCTCTGCTAAAATATCCCGATGGCTCCACGAGCGAGCGAACCAAGTACCTTTGGAACGAGAGACGTGCACTAACCTCTACGCCACAGAGACCCAGAAGGACAACCCTACTTCATCGCCTCTTTCACTACGCTTTTATGTGCTCTGTGGGGCATGG
The DNA here is from genome assembly GCA_020796225.1 of Arion vulgaris. NCBI lineage: Eukaryota > Metazoa > Mollusca > Gastropoda > Stylommatophora > Arionidae > Arion > Arion vulgaris. Next base: position 21,160,171 of record CM036772.1, on the reverse strand, counting down.
CAACATACTGGTATATTTCAATTGTGTCTGTAGTTCATCTGCAAACAATTTAGCAAAACTGATGTAATGTTCAACATATCTAAATGTATTAACATTAGCTTAAATTGTCACTGTTTAGGATTATTCATTTAGTAACAATCAACAATTGATAACTTCATGTGCTTTATTCCAGGCCCACTGCTTGTTCCTGAACCCAATGACCTTTCACCTGTAAACAATACAGATGATGATCTAAGGTTAGTTCATGTTAAATATTTTGTTATAAATTATTTTAAAATAAAGAAACGAAAGGATACACCAGTGATCTGTTTTATGTAGTATGTCCTTTTGTATCGGTAATAGGAAAGACTACAGTAAAACTTAAGTTAAAAGTTAGTTGCATATCCTTTACATTACTTTGCGAATCAACCCCAGCTTTTAACGCTGTTTGTGATTTTTCTAGGCATTATTACGTTCAGTAGTTTGCCATTGCTTTCTGAACGGTGGTGCCATCGTCCTTTTGTTAAAATCCACGCAAACAATTTGCAACCAAGCTGTCCGCAGCGTGATTCGAACTCAGAACGTCGGGGTTAATAGACCGAGTCACTAACCCCTAGGCCACAGACGCCACCTAAAACTAAGTACCAAATGATAAACACGAGAAAAATGTAGTTTTACAAAGTTCTGACTTCCCGTTGTCCTCATCAAAGTCATGAGCAGAACTTTGCTACTCTATCAGGTCTTCGTAAGCTCTCTCTCTCTCTCACTCTCTCTTTCTCTCTCTCTCTCTCTCTCCTAGGCCCCATTTCCCGCCTCTGCTGTCGTCATTACCAAATTATCAGTCACATCCTGAATACATCCTCTCCATAGTCTTCCTCTTCTCACCTTTGCTGGGATGCTTTCTTCCATGATGGTCTTCTCCAACCCTTCGTGTCTCTTTATATATCCAAAATACTTCAGTTTTCTCATTCTTATTTGTAGCATCAGCCAGTTTTCTTTGATTTTGAGTTCCTTCTGGATAGATCTATTTGTTCTCTTCTCTGTCCATGATATTCTGCAACACTTGCATTCAAAAGCACATTATGATTTACCGCTACCTTGTTAAATGTCCATGTTTCACACCCATACATCATCACTGGGAGTGTGCATGCTCTTAGTATCCTGATCAAAATGCAAAGAAAAAAAAACACCATAACATATGGAGCAAAAGAGAGCGCAGAGGGCAGAAAGACCATCCAATGTACCAACTCCAGTCTCCAACTTCAGCTACAGATACTGTCGCAAGAATACTCACTCCAGAATAAGCTATTACATGCACACCAGACGTTGTTATAAAGAACAAAAGATCAGTTCCATCAAACTGTTTTTAGACGTTTAAGTTTCTAAAAAGCTGTATGTTTCACAAATGACCTTGCATTCCATTTCCTTGTTTCGCCATGTTCTTTGTAGAACATCGCTATTAGCACAGTCTACGGGAGATATTCTTTATCTTCAGAAACTTTTTCTTAATGTCCAGTTTCCAACGTCGTTGTAGTCATCCCCTGGCTCGTCTTCCAGGAATCAAGCTATTCATTACCTCCATCTTTATCTCTCTCTTTCTCGCTCTGAACCACTGTGAAGTTTAGTGTGTCCAAAACAACTGTTGCCGAAAAATGATACTGTTTATAAGCAAATATTTTTTGAATAGCAGACTTGATAAGGAATGCAAACAAGAAAACCCAATTGTCGTGGAGCATAAGTTCAGGCGTTAATTTCTGAGAACTCGTCTGAGAAAGATGTAATCATTTATACAGGTGGGTCAGTGACTCAACACGTGCATCACCGGCGAGGATGATTAAATTAATCATAGCTCATGTAGCTAGCTAGTTACGCGCATGGTTCATCTGTCATTCTATTGTTGTGTAGAGAGTCATATCACATTTGATGTGACATCTCCTCCATCTAAGAATGATGACATCACTTCTGATGAACTATCAACATAAAATATGCGATCTTAGAAAGACATGGATGTGTAAACCATACCTAGGCCCGTCTGCCCAGCGTGTTCGTAGCGCGTTGGACTACGGGTGACTATCCCTCTGTGTGTGCGGGTTCAATTCCGCGGGATGGCAGAAAAATCCACAGATTCCCCAGATTTACGGTGTTCGTGGCACCGAACGGAAGGTTACGATGTCCATGGCACCGAGCCGAAGAGCTGAAAAGCTCAAGTGCTTCTGGATCGGAAAAAAAAATGAAAAATAAAAACCTTACCTAGAACACATGTTCGAACCTTCGACCATAGGAACACATTTTCGAATCCACGATCTTCAGTATGTTGCCGGGCCCAACAGGAAAGCAAAGAATAGTACCACTGCGGCCTACAAGGCATGTCGTAAGAGGGTACTGAAGTAGTGGCCATGGGAAGCTAACCTAGTAAATAAAAAGGACCTCAGAAATCGGATGGGCTGACCTACTTGTAGGGGCATAACTGGCACAACGTACAATTGCTCTTAGGCTCAGATTACAAACAAATGACAAAGAGTGGTTTAACAAGTGTTCGGTATGGAGCGTTTGAAGAAGAAAAAGAAGAAGGAATAACCACGACCATAAGAACACATATCTAACGGTTTGACTTCCCTTGACACAGAGACCTACAGGGTGGGCCAAAAAAATGAGAACATTGCGTAACATACGTGTTACTTAGAAATGTTATTTAATTTAATTATATTGTTTCATGTAATTTTGTTTGCCAAGTATTTAGCTAATCAGAAATCATGTTCAATTTTCGAAGCATCGATGCCACTCGTTTAATCAGAATACGGTCTTCCACGGTAAATTTTGTCATTCTTGGTAACACATTTAAACCTGCAGATGTAAACAATTGGCATATTAAAAATAAAAGATTGTGCCAGGAAATTGTCGAAATAAAAACATCATATGGCTAAATAGGTAAGTAGGTAAATGAGTAAACAATTTAAGCTATTTTGGATACAGTTAAAAGAATGTTGATGTAATTATATTACTTTTTACGCGATGTTCTCATTTTTTTTTTGCCTACCCTGTATGAAGATATTGATGATTACTATAATAGTGCCAATAGCGTCTTTACTACTTGGTGCATTATTTCAGTGATGATAACTTATTGGATACAAGCAGCAACAACACAAGCAGCAACAGCAGCAGCAGCAGCACAAATACAACAGCAGGTGAGAGTTAATACCTTGTTCACGCAAGTACAGGTGTAACAGGTGTACAATTGTTGTTATCTAGTTAATACGACAGGTATGTCAGTGAGGCCACTCTGTTAATAATTATAATTGTCCATCGCAAGCAACGATCACAACAGCTTCAGACGTGTGCTGCTGCACCTCTCTGGTATGTGCGAAGGTGACTGTAGAGTTCTATCCTAGAACACAATCCCCTACCCCTGGTGTGGTATGCATGATCAAGAATCGACATGTGGGTGTTGTGTGTTCTCTTTTTTCATGCAGCTCGTTTTCTCTGTGCCTCAACGGCATGACGATTCTCAGCTATTCTGGTTTCTCTTGTGTTATTACAGCGCCACATTTGGCGATCTTGTGACGGGTATTCCTAGCACGTGTTGTCTATAATGATGTATTTCAGAGACACTTTAAGAGTGTCTTTAAGGCGTTTCTTCTGTCTGCTAGCAGAGTGTCTGCCCCCTCCCTCCCTCCCATCCTCACATCCCAATTCCCTTCAAGCTCGCCATTGCCTGACTCTGTTAATAAAACATTTATGTCAGTTCTGTTATCGGAATAATACAATAGGCATTTGAGTGTTGTCTTTGTGCTAAACTCTTTCTCTTCCACTATTTACTTGTTTAGGAAGTGTTGGGAAAGTAAGGAGGGGGAGGAATGTAGTGATCTTGTGTATGCTTGTTCTAACGAACTTTTAAGCTGGTATTCATTTTATTAAAACTGTTCTTGATTCCGTCACTCCATCTTTAGCGTGGTCTTCCTCTTACATTGTACTCGTTATACGTTTTTCAGTGTAAATGTTCTGATGGTGATAATGATGACGCATCTTGTTCAAGGCAAAGGAAACCTCTTCCTGTTTATTAAAATGTTAAATTGCAGATATTGTTTACTATTGTAACACTCAAATAATTCATTCCTGTCCATTTTCATATAAACAAACTGCTGGGATCCGCGGCAGCAAAATGTATTTAAAAGGGAGTACGCGGTAATGCAAAGTTTGGGAACCGCTGCTTTAAACATTAAGGTGTGCTCACTCAGTCAAGACTACTTTAAATTTTAACATTATATGAACCATGCCTTCTTGTGTTTTCAGTGATCTCCTTTGTTCGTTTTCAAAGTTTGCTTCGCCATTCAATAATTGCTCCTATTCTCTGACTTCGTTCAATTTCTCATAATTTACTGTACATTATTTTGTATTCACTAAGAATTAATTACCTTGTGTGTATTTTATTTCCTTGCCCAGATTACGATGCACAGAAGACTGGGATAATGAACATTTTATACGTTGGTAAGAACCATTTGAAGTTGAATGCACGTGTTGTTATGATTGCTGTTATGAATATAGTGACCTTGTGAATACACTTAATATGTTACATTATATATTACCGAAGTTGCGAATGTACAAAGATAAAAGATTATAGTATCTAAAAGGGTCTAGGGGCGAAGGATTAACTTCATTGCATCGGGTGTACCCATAAGGCTCCGACTCTGTTGTTGGCAGAGGTGGCACGTCATCTGCTGGAGTGTCACTCAAATCTCGAACCCCGTAGTTCTGGAAACAATCCTACAGATCTCATGAAAACCTTGCATTTATCACTAGGTTCGGATTCAAACCTCCAACTTTCAGAACGACAGACAAACGTCTTGACCACTTCGCCATAGAAATCCCTGATTATATGATATGGTACATCAATAAATCAATCAAGTGCTACACCTACCAGCATAAGCGATCATGTCTCTCCACAACTTACGCGTCAGTTAAGTCATTAACTAAATTAATTTAATTTAGATTTATAGGTACATCATCACTTCACTTCGGTTAATAACCATGCGTACTCCGATCTTTCAGCAGCTGTAGCGTAGTTGTTAGTGAACTCGCTTCGCAAGGCTGGTGGTCTGGGTTCAGCTCCGCAATGCGCGTGGAATTTTTCCCGACCACGACGGCTCTCAGGTCGATCCAGCCTCAACTGGGTACCAGACATGCTCTGGGAAAGTAAGGCGGCCGGCGTGATGCTGACCACATCACCCATCATGTGCCGACGGTCAATGAAAATACAGGCCTAACACTGTATTGACCTATATACCACGAGGTATGAAAGGGTTCCTTTACTTTTTACTCCGATCTTTCCCTTACACAGAAAAATCTCAGTGGCAGTGCCCGAACTCCGTAGCACCGGTGAGGGTCCTTGACGTAATTTTGAAGAAGAAAATGTGTGTAGATTTTTTAAAAATGAATTTTGCCCAGACTGTGCAGCCTATTGTTATTGGTTTTCAACTACCAGAGGTTCTTTTACGGGCTCAACTTGAATACTGGATCTGTGTTTTACTATAATAATAGGAACTCAACTTCGCTTCCATTGAGATCAGGGTTACCTGAGGTAATATCCTGATCTCTCCAAGCTGCGAACGAACCGAGTACGTTTAGAGAGAGTTGCAAACGCCTTACTTCCCCACCACAGAGATCCCAGAGTCAAGTCAAAGGGGCTAAACCAGAGCCAACTATAAACTTATCGATAGTTGACTGTGGCTAAACACGCATAAAGAGAATCAGAAAGCGCAGATGTTTTAAGCTTTTCTTCTGCTTTTTCATCCAACTTCCCTTGAAGCATTAGGCATCAACAAATTGTCTTGAATCAAATCTGTCTTGAGAAAGTCAGCTTAGTTTATTCCAGGTCTTTCCCGCCTCTTCTCTTTCTCAATCTACAGTTCGTCTCCATGTCTCTCTAGGTCGTCCCATACCTCTCTTGCTTCCCAGATTCCATTTCAAAGTCACATGTGGGTGTCTGGTCCTCTGCATTTTTTAAATGTTTGTCCCAACCAATTTCATCAGAGGCAGCAGAGGCAGAACATCCGGCCTATGAGAGAGATAAATTCCGGAGGACTGTTGGGGTGGCAAAGTTCTATTAATAGTAATTAAAAATAAAATTTCCCTTAGCCATTGCAGAACATAGGGTACGAAGTCACTTCACTTCACATTTCAATACCTTAATGTGCAGGAGGTAGAAGGAGCAATTCCTTTCCTCGCGTCTTGAGCGTCGAGGATGGAATTGAATCCACAACACTCTTGTGCCTGAATCGATAGACGAAAGCATATGTATTAAGTTTAATTGTACTAAGCTTTCATTTATTAATCACTTTTTCTTAATGTATTATTCACATGTTGTACTGTACTCGACAACATGATCAACTTCTCTGGGCAGATGACGCTCATCGGCCCGGGATTGCAGGTCGTCTACGGGTCGCTGCCCTGAAAGAAAATAGCAGCCTGCTGCCTTGTGGGTTTTGGCTGGGGACAGCAAAAGGCTAACGGAGATCGAACCCAGTAAACGCTAGTTGAAACCGAACACATCACAGAAAGATAAGCACTTGAGCTCCAATTGGTACTGAAGGCTGTGTACATACATTCCATTCTGATGTTAGGCTGTTTATATATCACAATAGAATGATAAAAACGGCTTAAGAACGATCGCGAAAGAGAGAGAGAGAAAACAACTTCTCACTTTAAATAAATGTATCACATGTCTCTTCTTCATTCATTGTCACATACTCACCCTAATAAGTTCAATCCATATTTATTATTTATTGTGTCCATTCCGTTTCAGAATGTGGGATCGCTGGTTTACTCCTGCTTTTAGTTTTGATTTATTTTCCATCAAAACCTCCTCTACCGCCGAGTATCTCTGCTTCAATTCCAAGAGAGAAATACAAAGAAGGCTTGAAGATGCTCATTAGGTATCACTGTACATTATATATTATTGCACATTATACATTATTGCACATTCGACATTATTGCACATTCGACATTATTGCACATTATATATTATTGCATATTATATATTATTGCATATTAGATATTATTGCACATTATACATTATTGCACATTATATATTATTGCACATTATATATTACTGCACATTAGGCATTATTGCACATTAGGCATTATTATACATTAGGCATTATTGCACATTAGATATTATTGCACATTATATATTATTGCATATTATACATTATTGCACATACATTATTGCACATTAGATATTATTGCACATTATATATTATTGCACATTAGACATAATTGCACATTAGATATTATTGCACATTATATATTATTGCACATTATATATTATTGCACATTATATATTATTGCACATTAGACATTATTGCACATACATTATTGCACATTAGATATTATTGCACATTATATATTATTGCACATTATATATTATTGCAAATTATACATAATTGCACATTAGACATTATTGCACATTAAATTTTGGCTAATGCTACGAAAAAAGAATGAGAAATTGAAGTATTTAGGACATTTAAAAAGACCTAAAGAGTTGGAGAAGACTATGGAAGGAAGTATCCCTGTAAAGAGGATAAGCAGAAGTCCAAGGAGAAGATGAATTCACGATGTATAAGCAAGACAGCTGCGAAGTTGGACACCTGGTCTAGTAGAGAGAGAAATTCTGAAGGACTGTTAGGGTAGCAAACTTCTGATTAGGACACGCTATAGTAGATGATGATTTAAGCATGACAGCTGAAGAGTTGAGACATCTGGTCTAATAGAAAGAATGAATAATTAAATCATATTTTGATTGGTTATGTGATACCATTCATACTGTTGGGGAGACTGAGCACCTATGGGTCTGCCCGGAGTTCAGTGACATCAGTTTAGTAACCAACAACCAATAAACTATACCATTTATACGTGTCCATGTCCTAAAACGCCAGTTTATTAAGTATCAAAGCAGCCTTCCTCGGTTTTTTCCAGATTTGATCTGATCCGGTCTGACCACCATTTGTAGGTTTCCGTCCATCATCTAGTACAGCGTTTCCCAAAGTGGGCGGTACCGAACCACAGTGGGCGCTGAAGCGTTCTAGGGGGGCGATAGTGGGTTCAGAAGATTTTGGGAGGTGTTCAGGCGATTAGGAGCCGGTGGCTTCTTAAAAAAGAAATTAATAATAAATATTTTATAACAAATTATTTTCGTGATGTTGCGATTGAATAATCAATTAAAATTTGAATTCTGCATTTAAATTCCTCTGATGTCCATCTTACACGCTCCATTTTTACATCAATTTTTTATTTTATGCATATAATCATTTGAAAATTGACCATGTGGGATAGAAATATATATCAATTTTCTATGTCAAAGAGAATATATATATATATATATATATATATATATATGTGTGTGGGGGTTGGGGGCCTTGTCAAACTTATAATGTGGAGGGCGTTACAAAGTTTATGTTGTGCAAAGTGGGCGGTGGGCAAAAAAGTTTGGGAATCTATGGTCTAGTAGATAGGACAGTTCTGAAGGTTTGTTAGGGTAGCAAAGATCTACTTAGGCAAGCTGTATTGGGTAATAATTCAAGCATGATAGCTGCAAAGGTGGGGCATCTGGCCTATTATAGATAGAAGTTCTTAAAGACTGTTATGGTAACAAAGTTTTGTTCAGTGTAAGCTAGTTGCGGATGATGACACTGCCTTGTGTAGTGAAAATAATTAAACAGATGAGAAAATGATTGACTATTAGATAACCCCACTAATCACATAAACTTGTATTATTTGTCTCAACTTGTAGAAACAAGCAGTTTTGGGTGTGTGCCTTGGCTTTCAGTGTTCCTATTGGAGTATATGAAGCTTGGCAGGTTATTCTGGATGTCAATCTAGCTTCTACAGGAGTTTCCCAGGTTTGTAGCGTGTTTTCTTTAATCCAGTATGTATCCACAAATAGATCTATCCAGAAAGAACTCAAAATCAAAGAAAACTAACTAATGCTACATATAAGAAAGAGACAATTGAGATATTTTGAACATATAAAAAGACACGAGGGGCTGGAGAAGACCATCATGGAGGAAGGCGTATCGGCAAAGGGGAAGAAGAGGAAGACCACGGAGAAGATAGATTCATGATGTAACTGATGGTTTGAACATGATGGTTGCACAAGCAGGACATCTGGCCTATGACAGAGAAATTCCAAAGGACTGTTAGTGTTGCAAAGATCTGCTCACGACAAGCTATTTGATGATAATGATTTATCCACATCCACATGGTTATCAGTTATCTAAACAGTATAAACCATCTTTGTCTTCAAAATATTGCGAAAAAATAAACAATTAGTTCATAGTTTTCTTTTTGTTATATGCTCGTGCACTAAGAATTCTGGCGCAGTAGAGAATAGAAATAACTGGCACATGATGATGATATTCAGTAATTTATCCAGAACCTGATTATGTCTAAACTTTTCATATATTACTTGATGAAATTCACCCTAATGACGAAACAAATAAAGAAAACCAATATATTTCATTACTTTCCTTCTGACATTTCTTTCATTTTTAATTAATTTCTTTTTTTTTATTTAGTTGCTATTTATTTATAAATTCTAAATTGCGATTCGTATTTCCCAACACGCAAATTGTAACGCATAACGTAAAGCAAATTCCGTGAAAATTTGTGCATTGTGTTACACAGCACCAGCATCTCATGTCAAAGGTTTTATTTATAGCACTGTGACCGACATCCAACCATTGGTAATTAGTATTATTAATTTCTTGTGCTTTGTATGTGTGTGTATTTATACAGACAACCGCAGGATGGTTGGATTTCTATGCTACGGTCGGAGGATGTGTTTCTGGATTACTTGTGTCAAAGTAAGTTTATAAGTTTCTCTTAGCTAGACTGATTTATATGTTGATTGATTTATTGGTTGATTTATTGACTGATTGATTAATTGCTTGAATGATTTATTGATTGATGTGACTGATTGGTTTATTGACTGATTGTGTTTGATTGATTTATTGATTGCCTGATTGATTGATTTACTGACTGGCTGATTGATTATGGGCTATCTCTTCATCTAAAGTCGACTGTAATGATTCTCCAACTCTTCCTATATGGTACCGTGGTAGTACATTCTGCTAAATGGTTCTTGTTTAATTATCTCTTCGAGTTTCTATTCTCTTACCCGTTTGCCAACAACCCTTTCAACCTCTTTTTTTTCGCAGAGATTTTGTTCAAAATATTGAATTTTATCTGCTGATCCCCCGCAACTACCGGGTGTTCAACTTAAAAGCAGCCTGTGTTTGGAACTAATCTGGCATATATGTATGGAAATGGGAAGGTTCAGTTATGACGTAGTATAGGTCAAGGTTGTGTGACGGTGTGTAATTGTAGTGCGGAAGGGGCGATGAACAAATGTGACGTAGGACGAGCTAGTCAGAACCGGTTTAAATAGTAAATAAACACAACTCAATGTGTACATGGCAAGTTTCGAATTGTCAATGGGGCTGCAATTATCTTGAACACCCTGTATTTCCTCTCCAAACCAAGCTATTCGCTCTCTTCATTGATTGATTGATTAATTGATTGATTGATTGATTGATTGATTGATATGACCATCTGCATGTATGCTAATATGGCTTTCTTACTCAAGAAAATATTACAGACAATCTAGTAACTCTGTAGTTACAGAACCCCGACGAGGGTTCTCGATGTATTTTTGAAGAAATCGAAATTTTTAAAGTAATTTGTATTTGAATCTGTTCAAATAACTGTGCATGTGTAGCGGCTTTGTTGCGTACTCTGATGAAGTTTGCATCAAGCGGCATTGCATTTTCTGACCGTTAGGAATTTATTGTCTGATTCTATATGTAGTGTGCCGTGTGAGAAGTGAATTTCTTCCCTTCTGTTGTATCCTTTGCTTGATAAAGACCTTTTGATCGAAACGTTGATGTGCATTGTTATTGTTATTGTATTTTGTAAAACTGCAGTATTATGTTTTATGTGTTTAGCCATTGCTACTTGAGAGCCGCTGTAGCGTAGTTGTTAGTGAACTCGCTTCTCAAGGCTGGTGGTCTGGGTTCGGCTCCCGCAATGCGCGTGGAATTTTTCCCGACCACGACGGATCTCAGGTCGACCCAGCCTCAAATGGGTACCAGACATGCTCTGAGAAAGTAAAGGCGGCCGGCGTGATGCTGACCACATCACCCATCGTGTGCCGACGGTCAATGAACAATACAGGCCTAATACTGTATTGACCTATATACCACGAGGTATGAAAGGGCTCCTTTACTTTTACCATTGCTACTTAGTTTTACTGGAGTCTTCCCTTATATCGATTGTCTAGTGACACTCGACTGTGTCTTCCTTATGGTATGCCCGACCCATTTTCTCCTTTTAACAGGGGTCATCATAGGTTCCTGTCCTGTTCTTATCTACATGTCTGTGTTTGCAGCTCTATCATACCACCTCATTTTGAGAATACGCCGAAAACATCCATTGACAAAGATCTTAATCTTATTTGTAAAACGATCAACAAGTAAACAGTGTACAGGTATTAAGAGCTACCGAAAAAACAAATAGACAAACACCGGATTCGAACCACTTACCCTCATTTCTTACGACACCCATCGCCTAGCCTAGCAATACAAGCGTCCTTATGAACACAACCAGCGAGCTATTCTAATCTTATATGTAATTAACTTGATCACTCTATAGTGACTCGATGGTGACTCGCTGGTGACTCGATAGTGACTCGATGGTGACTCGCTGGTGACTCGAGGATGACTGGAGGGGGACTCGCCATGTTTTGATGAAACATTCATGGTAAAAACAAAAATAAACTCTAATAATTTCTAATGTTGATTTCTTCTTTCACAGATTTGCTGATTTCTTCACTCGTCAGATGAAGCTTTTCCTTCTTGTGTTCTACGTACTTTCTTCTGTGGCAATATTGTGGTTCACTCTCGTTGTGTTCGATATCCTACCCTTTGATCATGGTAAGTAAGTAGGCAACATTGGTATAAGTCAGGGGCGGCTCGTCATTTAGGGTCAGTGGGGCCCGGCCCACCAATAATCGAAAGGGATAATAACTTCCCGGAATAGACAAATAATATTAAATATTCCAAAAACCATGATTTTTCCGAAAATCTGTGTCTGGCCCCACCAAAAAAACTAACCACTCGTTACCACTGGTATAAGTTATGGTCAATATCTGTGCATGGTTTATGGTAAGCTGGAACTTTTTTAAACTGTCGTCACTGCTTGCAATACTGCCTTTTAGGACGGTGTAGATTATAGATTCCCAAACTTTTTCGGCCCATCGTCCACTTTTGCAAAACATAAACTTTGCAACGCCCCCTTCCCATTATAACAGTTTGCCAACGCCCCCTCCCCCTCCTATCCTCCCATATATATATACATGCTATTTTTTCACTTTGACACAGAAAATTGATAATATTTCTGTCATACATAGTAAATTTTCAAATGATTATATACATAAAATAGAAAATTGATGAACAAATGGATCGTGTATGGTGGGCATAGGAAGAATTAAAATGAAGAATTCAAATTTGTAATGATTATTCAATCGCGAAATCACGAAAAAAAACTTCCTAAAATGATTCTGAACCACTACCGCCCCCCTGGAAGGCTTCAGCGCCCACACGGGGGCGGTACCGCCCACTTTGGGAAACGCTGGTGTAGATTAAGGGGCTCTCGTTGTGTTCGATATCTTATCGTTTAATCATGGTACGTAAGTAGTCTACATTGATGTAATTTATTGTAAATATATGTGCATAGTTTATGTAAATACAATGGGATAAAAATAGCTGTCGTCACAGCCTGTAATACCATTTTTTAAGGACAGTGTAGATCAGGTCATCAGGAAGAGACGCTAGCGATGGATAGGACATACATTGAGAAGACCGACCAGAATAATTACAAGACAGGCCATGTTTTGGAACCCGCAGGGAAAGAGGAGCAGGGGAAAGCCTAGAAAGACCTGGAGAAGAGAGCTGGGGTGTTGATATCAAAAGGATAGGTAAAACATGGAAAGAGTTGGAAGGGCTGCCAAGAGAGAGGAAGAGCTGGAAGAAGTTTGTTGAAGACCTGTGCTCCGTTGGAGTTGAACGGTGAAGAAGAAGATCAGGTCATGTGCCAGTGGAATGTAATGACCGCATTGCTAGTACAGTCGCCGCAAAACTGTTCAGGTTATGATTTGTCTTTATATTTATGAATTATACTTGGATAGGATGCAGTAGCCAAATGACCATCTGTAAAGACGTAGTTGATGGATAATGATGAGGATGAAAGTGGTGGTGATGATATTGAAGATTGATAAGATGATGGTTGGGATAATGATGAAAATTATGAAAGCAATGCTGAGCGTCATCATGATGATGAGTGTGTTGTCGGAGGTGATAGTGATTAAGATGAATAATTATGACGATGGTGAAAAAAAGAATACCAACGATGATGATGTTGATGATGAGATGGTTGGTGGTGGATGATGATGATAAATGTGGTGGGGGTAACGATGGTAATGATGGTGGGAGGGGTGGTGGTGGTTAAAATGATGATGAGGATGAATGTGGTGGTGGTGGTGACGATGGTGACGATGATGTTGATGATGTTGTCCACCACTAATATTGTCTCCTTCTACAGTTAGTATATATGCTGCAATCATCATAGCTGGTGTATTTCTTGATGGAGGGGGCCCACTCTTCTTTGAGCTCACTATAGAAGTCTCTTACCCCGTAGGTGAGGGGGTAACTTCAGGGTTTACACAGATGTTGTGTGCGGCTGCTGGAATCGTCTTCCTCAGTATTGTACAGATTCAGTCTTTAGGTAAGTGTTATTTGTTGTTGGGGTGTATTATCTCCGAGTCACTGTGGCGACGTGGTTACGCTTATGCCTTGCACTTCGAAGGTTGTGGGTTCGAATCCGGGCCTCGCCTTTCTGCTCACGACGAGTGTTTAAGGTGCAAGAAGTCGTTGATGATCTGAGAATGACTGCTGCTGATGCCGGTCAACTTGCACAGAACAGAGAGTTTTTCAGGACTACTGTAACGGAAACCAAGTTCCGGAAGGGATAAGCTACTTGATGATGATGATGAAGATAAAGTGTACACATTTTACATAGCATCTAACAACATTTATAAACGCAGTCCATTATTCATATCAAAACCAGGTTTTCCATGTTATTCTTCCAATCAAATCATCTCTATTTATAGCGTAACATGTACTCAATTGATAATATCTATAATATACCATGTCATTTGATTTGGTAAGTACTGTATTTATCTTATCTTATCTTAACCACATTTGCCGTGAAGCGTCGTTAGGAGAGTTAGTTTCTATCTTGTGCCAGGTGTGTTGCGCTTGACGTTGTCAGTCCATGCTTTCGCAGGGACTCTGAGATGTTATCTATCCATCGTGTTCTTGGCCTGCCTCGTGCTTTGCGACATGAGTGTCGATTATTGTAGGTACGTGATGGTAGTAAATGTGGTTCCATTCTCATTAGATGGTCGAACCACCTTATTCTTTGCTTCTCGATGTACTGTATGCATGGTATAGTACCAACGATGCTTCTGATATATCTCTTCTTGTAGCGTTGACAACTTTTCGTAGACATCTCATTTCACATGTTGTAATCCTTCTTTCTTGTATCTTAGTCAGGGATCAGCACTGTACTGAATGGAAGAAAATCTATAACGAAATCCAACATAGATGCAATAAAGCAAATCAAATCATAGGACAAATGTCAAAAATGTTGAAATGAAAACATGTCACCATGAACACTAAAAGAGCAGACAATGAAGCTACTGGCCAGCAATGGCGGAATGCGGAAGGGCCATTCAGAGTCAAGACTGTTTGATTCTGGACACGACTTTGCTAGCGCATTTCCGCCATGTTTGGTCGGGTATTTTTCGGTTTCGTTTGCCGAGCTACTGACTTAGTGCTTGAGCAACGCTGTGAGCTATGACTGTTACATGGAATGCTTTTTGATGTGCCAACCGTGCGTTTGTTGTGTGTGTTCAGAAAATGGCGGACAGCGGTTATGACGAACAAGCTCAATCTGCCGTATGCAGCTATATTGCGGGTGCAGAAAGCTGGATTTTGTCGTGATTGATGTTCCCTTCGCCAATAATTGCAATTCAAGTAATGAACAGTTTTGTGTTGCTACATAAGCGACGGCCAGATGCATTTTATGCGGTGCATGTTGTTTTTTGTGGCGGTACGCGACTGTTTCATTCTGTAATTAGTTCACACAGGAAACATTTCACAGTTCTTAGCATTTCGTGTGATTTTCATTGGCACAGGAACGGAGCAATTATGGGGTGACCAATTGCAGTGAAGTTGGAACCGTACTTATGAACTATGAACTATGAACTATGAACTAAATGAGCATTGTATAACACAATCTTTCTCCAAATAGTATGCTGCCAGTGTCAAACCTGGAGGCTAACATCAAACTATAGAATACAAATAGTTACGACAGAGATGGAGAGTCTACGCAGAATGCTGGGGTATCAAGAAGAGGCCGGTTTAGAAATGAATACATCAGGGGGGAAATGGTGGGTTCAACATCAGTACTGAACTTCATCAAGAAACAGCACATTTTTTTTATTTTTTTCCGATCCAGAAGCATTTGAGCTTTTCAGCTCTTCGGCTCGGTGCCATGGACATCGTAACCCTTCGGTTCGGTGCCACGAACACCGTAAATCTGGGGAATCTGTGGTTTTTTCTTCCATCCCGCGGAATTGAACCCGTACACACAGAAGGATAGTCACCCGTAGTCCAACGCGCTACGAACACGCTGGGCAGACGGGCAAACAGCACATTAAATGGATCGGCTACATAAGCAGATCACCAACAGACAGTGCGCCTCAAAGAGCAATGCTACCACGATACATTGGATACAAATGAAAAGACATCCACGCAAAACGTGGACTTCAGATTTAACAGATGCTGTTAAAAAAACACTATTTATGAAGCGCACACAAAAACCTGTTCTAGAAATCACTTCTTATCCTGACGTTGTGAGGCAAAACAGTATTTGAGAAAAGAAGAAACATTAACTATATCCTGTTTCCTGCTATTTTCTCAATAGATAATTAATATGACCTATAACCTTGCTCTTCTCATGATTCCAGGAAAGCAGTGGATGAACTGGTGCTTCTTTGGATGCGTTACCATGGCAATTCCTCTTCTGTTCTTCATTAACACCACATATGGACGTGCAGATATCGATGATTTAGAAAATGACCAGTCTGACGACGAAGATGTTAAAACTGATAATGAAGCTATTGTCTCGAAGGACAAGGCATATTTAGGAAAAGGTTCGCATGCTTAGTACCCTACTATTGACACTAAAGACAAGACATATTTAGTAAAAAGTTCGCATGCTTAGTACCCTACTATTGACACTAAAGACAAGACATATTTAATAGAAAGTTCGTATGCTTAGTCCCGTACTATTGACACTAAGGACAAAACATATTTAGTAGAAAGTTCGTATGCTTAGCCCCGTACTATTGACACTAAGGACAAAACATATTTAGTAGAAAGTTCGTATGCTTAGCCCCGTACTATTGACACTAAGGACAAAACATATTTAGTAGAAAGTTTGCATGCTTAGTCCCGTACTATTGACACTAGAGACAAGACATATTTAGTAGAAAGTTCGTATGCTTAGCCCCGTACTATTGACACTAAGGACAAAACATATTTAGTAGAAAGTTTGCATGCTTAGCCCCGTATTATTGACACTAAGGACAAAACATATTTAGTAGAAAGTTTGCATGCTTTGTCCCGTACTATTTTCTAAAAATTTAAAAAATCTAAATGAAAAGGTAAAGGAAATGATGATACCGATTGATTGATTGACTAATTGATTGATTGATAGGACCATCGTCATTGCACTTCAGTGAGTAACCATATGTGCTCCGATTTCTTTCTTACACATGAAGATATCAGCGACAGTACACGAACTCCGTTACACTGGCGAGGGTTCCCGATGTATTTAGGAAATGGTAAAAATAATTTGCAGGAATTTTTATTTTTAATCTGTCTAATGAATTTTGCCCCGTGCAATGACTTTCTAGCATTGTACGGCTGGTTCTAGTAACTTTTTTCCTTGCGGAACATCGTTTTTTTTCACCGCCTGCCTGAGAAGCTCTCTTCACATACCTCGTGGTAGGAAGGTTTATATGGTGAAGTGGTTAAGATGTTTGCCTGTCGTTCTGAAGGATGTGGGTTCGAATTCAGACCGAGACACATGTGCAATTTGTTCATGAGATTTCTAGAATTGTGGCTGGAGCTATTGAGTTCGTGCTTTGTGCAAAACTTTCGGCACGCTGCGGGTCATTTCCACCAACAGAGACGGAGCCAAATGGGGGAACCCAGTACAATGAAGTTAATCCTTCGCATTTAGACCCTCATGGTATGACAACTGTTTATTTACTGCTTTTTTCCACTTCTGTCGTGGTTATAGATGTCATTTGCTCACATGTTGTTGATGTATTTATAACTTTTTATTAACATTGTGTAATATACGTAATATATGTGTAATATACGTTATATGTGTAATATACGTTATATGCAGTGGTGGCTTGTCATTAAGGGCCAGTGGGGCCGGGCCCCACAAAAAATAATGTATAAAGTGTGTATATTATTTTATAAATTAAAATATAGCAACCCAAAACCATGATTTATCCGGGGGAAAAATGTCTGGCCCCACCAACAAAAATGATCACTAGCCGCCACTGGTTTTATGTGTAATATACGTAAACTATAGTACTTGCATTTTGTCTCAAAAATTTGATTGTAATATTTTCTTACTGCTGCAGTTTGCGTCTGGTGTATTTTGTCCACAAATATTTGCATTTGATTGAGGGAACGATGGATGTGTGTGACCGTATTTATGTACACGCACTTGTACTGAGTATCACTTACTATGTAACCACATCTATGTATGCCCTCGTCTTCTAACAATATTAACCCCACTTACACTCACTTCTGCTGTATATAAATTAGTCTAACTAATACATCTATCGACGCGTCTATCTATATCTATATATATATATATAAATATATATATATATACTAGCAGTTTTACCCGTTCTTCGCACGGGGAATTTAGTTTAAATCTATTTGTAAAGTCTCTTAAAGAAAAATGCAACGTTGCTTAAAAATCGGCTTATTCCTAATTAAAAACAATGTTTTCTCTCCATGCATCGGCCAGTAAAACATGCTACAATAGAATTCCCGTAAAAGTTTACAAAAAACAATTTAAAATGTCCCTCATTTCGATTGCAAGTAAAAACCTGATACAACATGTTTCCCGTTCTCGTGAAAGTTGAATTTAGTTTAAATCTAGTTGTAATATTTCACCACTTTTAAATCTACATTTGTAAAGTTATTCTTTTACGCTCATGTTCCGAGCTTACATAATCTGTCCCTCATTTCGATTGGCAGTAAAACCTGATTCAATTGGATTCCCGTGGAAACTGAAAAAAAAATTGCAAATTACATTTATTCAGATTATTAACTTATCGACGTGTTTTAAAAAAAAGAAATTTGGACCGAACGTGAATCGAGCGCATGCAGCACATTAACTTATAAAGAAATGTGTTTAAAATACGTTACAATAATAGTGACGTTATCATAGCATTAAGGACTTGAGTGGAAAGTAATAATCTCTGTCAAAATCTGTATGTAGTGTGCTGTGACATTCGAACTTTGCTGTATTGTTGCTTGATAAAGGTCTTGTTATCCGAAACGGTGCTGTATACTGTGATTGTTTTTGAACTTTGTAAAACTAACATATTTTGTGATTACGCGTTTTGCCAGCGGAAATTAACAACATGATCACGTGACCGGGAAAGTCTTGAAAAAGATTAAAAGACAATTTCGGCGATTTCTTTGCAGAATGAGGATGTGCATTAAGTTGGGAATATGGTTATAGAAACGTAAAAAAGTCTAGTTTTATAATTTTTTCCTCTTCGTATACGTGAAAGCAACCTTCTTGCCAAATTTCAAGTCCGTAGGATGTCCAGATATCTTCAAACAATTGGAGATACATACAATTCTATTGATCTTTGTCTTATATATATATTTTATATATATATATATATATATATATATATATAAATATAAAGAGAAGTCGTTTCCTAATATGTGGTTGCCTGTGTCCTTTCATTAGAGACATCTAGACATGCTTTGAGCTTCAAATTTGGCAAGAGGGTAGCTTCGTTAGTGCGGATAATGTAAAAATTATAAAACTGGACAATTGTTATGTCTTTACGTCTTGAAAACTAACTTTATTATCAAATTGATGTGCATAATAAAAAAAAGTGTTGGGAACTATGGCATCAGCTTCCCTTTGGACTTACCGGGATTCCCAGCCTCACTTTGGACTACAGGGGTATTTCCCAAAACCTTAACATCAAACAATAATAATTATTTAACATATGTGTGTGACTGTTATAAGTTCGTTCCAAAATTCTTGATTACACTAAGGTTTAATTTGTACGAAATCTACCTGATGGATAAAAGTACTTTTTGCATGCAGTCTTATATACCTCACGACCTTACGAATTCATGTTTAACTAATTGGTAGCTAGCTTAGTTGATGCAAAAAACGTTTTTGTTATATAACTTTGCATAAGCACAACAAAATGATAACTAGAGTTTATAATTTACATTAATGCACAAAATGGTGGCGAATGTTTGCAAAGACGTATCCCTATTACATATTATAAAAAGAAAGGTGACAATGTGTACAAATGTTGTGTACATACGCCAATGACAGTCGTTAGGATACATTGTGAACTGATTAATTCCACGGGATTCCCGATTTTGACTTGCTCTGAATTGCATGTGGAACACGGAAATGCTTAATTATAGACAAACTGGACAATCGTACTGTAAAACTTCAACAAGTATACCAAATCAACAGCGCTATTATTTTAGTAATGACATATAATACAAATCTTACAAAACTAAAGGTTTGGGTGGGCAAAAAATACTTTTGAAAGGTCGCCATTGTTACCTATATAAAAATGTAAAAATCAGTAATTTCTGTCAAGTGGATGATTTTATATTGATCGGTAAAGATGATCATGAATTTTGGAACGAATTAACAAAACACGGACTAAGCAAATGATTCAAATGTTTGTAAAACGTATACACATTTGGACATTAAAAATTTTTGAATCATCCTAAAATCGAACTTAATTACACACGACACATTTGCAGCGATTAAAAAACGAATGCTTTTTAACTACTAATTCACATGCAGTGGATTCCATATCTCTATGGCATTGCGGGCAATGAGAGTGCTGATGCCTTGGCTAAGAAGGGAAGGGTCAAAGAGCAAATTTACCAACCCATGTCTCTTCAAGAGGTCAAAACCCTCATAAAGAGAAAATCAGCAGTAGACTGGAAGACAAACTGTTACTGGATATAATTGCAGAAAAGACTTCATCAAAGACCTAAGCAGAGCAGAGCAGGTCATTATATGACTCCTGCATACCGGACATTACAGACTCAACAAACACTTGTATAGACTAGGAATAAGTCAAACAGCTCTCTGCCAGTGTCAACAAGTGGAACAAACACCGAAGCATGTACTGCTATACTGTCCTCTCCGGGGACTGCCTAGAGTAGTTGATAGTAGCTCGGCCTGCTAGCTGTGAGACGCCTCATAGCTCGGGTTCGAACCTATTGTCCGGCATTTGTTCGAGTCCCTGGTCTTACTCAGGACGATAACGTGAGTACCTCTGAAGTCGGAGAAAATCTGCCTGTATGGCGAGGGAATACTAATTACGAGTACATTGAGCACACGGCTGCCAGTGTAAAGTAATTTACAATGTGCACTCTGCTGCCATTGTAAGAAATTGGAAAAACAGATTTTCACGCAAAAATCAGTTTCAGAGATGAAACTTCGTCTGAGTTGAAAGCGGACGAAAAAAAAAAAAAAAAAAAACTGTCCTCTCCTGTGTGAGCTGAGAACCAACATGTGGCCACACAGAGTTTACCGAAAAACTAAGCTTTGGAGAAACCTGAAAGATCTGACGCTGATTGTCCAGTTTGTTGTCCACAGAAAACTAAGCACATTACCAGAGATCGCTGAAGAAGGAAACCTGACAGACCTGAAGTTGACTGCCCAGTTTGCGGTCCACAACTAAGCGCATGAACAGAGATCTTCTTCTTCTTCTTTGTGTTCGTTCTTTACGACCAATTTTAATTACTCTTTGTGAATGTTTGATCTTTGCCAAGAACGTGTATACGTTGCACATTGGTTTAGTAGGCCACTAAACGCATAGAATTCTACACGTGCATCCGATTTCAGCCAAAGCTCATTAGTCGCCTCTTACGACATGCATGGCAGGTAACAGTGGTTCTATTCTTTACACCCCAAATTTGGGCCCCGGTAACCACTCGGGCGCAGAGATCGCTGAAGAAGAACTACTTATTATGGAATTCCGGAATTTCTCAAAACAATGACATCCCTAACTTTGATTTTTTTCCGATCCTAAGCACTTGAGCTTTCAGCTCTTCAGCTCGGTGCCATGGACATCGTAATCCTTCGGTTCCGTGCCACGAACACCGTGAGTCTGGGGAACCTGCGGCTTTTCTGCCAGCCTGCGAAATTGAACCCGCACACACAGAGGGCTAATCACCCGCAGTCCAACGCGCTACGAACACGCTGGGCAGGCGGGCTCTAACTTTGATTAATTACCAATTGATTGTTTTATTGTGGTACTGATTTAGCCAACTCTTGGAATTTTAACACATATCTGATGATCTGGTAACGATTCGATAAGTTTATATATCAGTTTAATTGTTGAATTTCATTGTGTGACACAAGAGCAAACCTTTTTATTTTCATCTAGGCTATTGACGTCTTATGCTGTATTATATCTCCGCTATTGTTTCGGAGTGGCCATTGACTGGGTGATGCGAAAATGTTGCAGGGGCGAAACTGACATCGATTGGGTAGAAAATAGTCAACTAGAAGATTTGGATTTTGCAGATGATATTGCCTTGTTAAGTAGATACAACGAAGATATGCAAAAGAAAAACAGACAACTTGTCATCTATAGCATCAAAAGTTGGACTGCAGATAAGCTATGAAAAAACAAATATAAGAAAGACACCTATGGCAAGTAACGCAGATATCACACTGGAATCTAAAAGGATAAAAATAACAGAGCAGTTCACCTACTCAGGTAGCAATTTTGATTGCACATGTAATGATGATACGAATGAGCAAAGCAACATCGGCTTTTAAGCAAAAATATGCCCGTCTGCCCAGCGTGTTCGTAGCACGTTGGACTACGGGTGACTATCCCTCTGTGTGTGCGGGTTCAATTCCGCGGGATGGCAGAAAAAGCCAGATTCCCCAGATTTACGGTGTTCGTGGCACCGAACCGAAGGGTTACGATGTCCATGGCACCGAGCCGAAGAGCTAAAAGCTCAAGTGCTTCTGGATCCGAAAAAAAAGAAAAAAAAGGAAAAATATAATATGGAACTGCAAGTTATATAATATTAAAACTAAATTACGAATTTTCAATTCAAATATTGTATCAATGCTAACATATG
Organism: Arion vulgaris; assembly: GCA_020796225.1. Classification (NCBI taxonomy): domain Eukaryota; kingdom Metazoa; phylum Mollusca; class Gastropoda; order Stylommatophora; family Arionidae; genus Arion; species Arion vulgaris. The sequence goes on along the minus strand of CM036772.1, from coordinate 21,137,597 downwards.
CCAGCGAGAGTTGGAAAATGACTAAAGATATAGAAAGCAAGTTGAGTGCATTTGAAAATAGATGTCTGCGAAAAATAATGAAAATAAAATGGAACGAATTCAGGAGAAATGTCTGGTCAACCACTAGTGACAACTGTTATAAGAAAGAGAAGATAGAGATATGTTGGACACACCTTGATGAGAAATGATCAACGAATATCAAAGCGGGCATTGAAGTGGGATGCAAAGGGTTAAAGAAAGAGAGGTCGACCTAAGGAGACCCTGAAACGAACTTTGCTAAGAGAGGCAAGAAATATCGGTCTCAGTTCCATGGATAAGATTGAGCGAGTTTCCCAGGATAGAGCGGTATTGAGAAATTGCTTGCAGGCCCTATGTAATGTATAACGGTACGAGAGGAATTATTATTATTATTGACGTATTGGAGTATCAATAGTAAACATTATACACACAATCTCACTAAGTTTGACAGTTTCGCGGCTATAATACACTCTTGCATCTATTCAAGATTTATTTGTTATCAACAACAAATAAACATGGTACAGGTATTAAGAACTTCCTAAAAACAAATGACAAACACGGACTCGAACCACTTACCTAGTCCTTACGACACCAATCGCCTAGCCTAGCAATACGGTTGTGTACGCAAAAACGCTCGTATTGCTAAGCTAGGCGATTGGTGTCGTAAGGACTACGGTAAGTGGTTCGAGTCCCGTGTTTGTCTATTTGTTTTTCGGAAGTTCTTAATACCTGTACCATGTTTATTTGTTGATCATATTCGTTACTTCCGTTGCTTCCTCTGGGGTTCTTTAAAAAAACTCCGTGTGCTCATCTTTGTTATCAACATAACATGAAGAGAAATATAATTGTATTGATAGAAGAACAGCCGAATTTAAAGTTGTGCTGGTGCAGGGGACGGGGTATGTGTCTTTAATATGCTCAGTCTTGCACTACCGCACTATAGAAGATTTTATATTTGTGTCTGCAATGAAGTTAATTTGAACAAGCGTTAAGCATCATCATCTACAGGGTGTTCAAGATAATTGCAGCTAGTGAATAATCTGGCATATGAGAAGGTTCAGTTATGACGTAGTATAGGTCAAGGTTGTGTGACGGTGTGTAATTGTAGTGAGGGAAGGGGCGATGAACAAATGTAACGTAGGAAGAGCTAGTCAGAACCGATTTAAATAGTAAATAACACAACTCAATTTGTACCTGGCAACTTTCGAATTGTCAATGGGGCTGCAATTATCTTGAACACCCTGTATATTCGTTTATAAATACACTTGCAACTAGATTATAACTATAAATTTCGTGCGAAGAACGAGTACATCTGCTAGATTACACATAAAGGTAAACACACAAAAGAACTAAATCCAAAGTTACAGTTCAATATATATAAACAATTGAATTATAATGGTTCTGTAATTATTAAAATCGTGACATATCCGTTACAGGACGTAGCCATCAATCACAGTAAACGAGTCGTCGATTTTCTAGGCAAAACTTATACGTTGAGTAGTCTGCCATTGCTTTATGAACGATAAGGTCTATTTTTACAGTTCTTAAAAATCCCACGAAAACGAATTTGCTTCCAAACTGTCTTAGAGGGGTTTGAACCAGTTACGCTTGAGTTGTGATCAAGCTCACTACCGCTTAAACTACAGACGCCCTGTTATTTATATATGTAGCACATAATCATATACAGACAATATGATAATAAATTGTAATTATTTTAATTAAATCCCTTACTCCTTGCTGGTCCTCAAGAGGAATGCCTTGATATTAAATGTTGCCTACACATAGTCGTGGAGCGGCATTAGAGTAGTTGTTAGTGAGCTCGCTTCTTAGACTAATGGTCCGGGCACAATTCCTCAGTGGGCATGGATTTCTTTTCGACAGTGTCGGCTCTCAAGTCCACCCAATTTTAATTAGGTACCAGAAAAAGCACTGGAAAGTAAAGGACTCAGGCAGGATGTTGACGACATAACCCATCGTGTGTCGACGGTCAATGAAAAATACGGGTCTAACACCGCATTACCCTATATACCCCATGGTATAAAAAAAGAATTATAAAACAAAACCCCAAAAACACATAGTCGTCACCAAATGACTTGGCACCAGTTATTTCTGTGTAAAACAAGACTTTCTGGAAGACAGCTGTAGTTCTATGACTATCTTGACTCACAGCACCAAAGAACTTGCAAGTGTGATGATGCATCACGAAGAGGCTTAACGATGACTGAACAATGGATCAACAACAGTCCACTCCTTCCGAGAACGACATTTCCTCCAATTCACTGCAGATATCCACTGCAACTAAGGTGCACAGATGGCAGCTAGAACATTTCACAGAATTATGTAGACGGTTTAACCCACGTCAACAGAGCTCTTTTCAAAACAACTGCTCTTTTTTCTGAGAACGACCCTCGAGGTTTTCACAACACAGCGAGATGTTGCAAATTTCTTCAATGTTATCCTTCAAACTACAATATTAACCTTCTGAACCTTCCAAAGGACGATGGTTTATCGATATAACTTTCGACGACAATTCATAGATAATTAGCATGCACTGAAAATATGGTATACAATTCCCTTTCTTCCTCAAAGAAAGATAGAATAACTATGATCTCATACTTCAAAAATCGTTGGTACATTTTACAGCCAACCTCTTTCTCATTGTCGTGGTCGTCCGTACACAAGCTCGACTGTCCGAGACGCTGTTCTTTTCTCGACTGCTATTTCAAAATCATCATGATCCCCCCACCCGCCCCCATTCCTTCTTCATATGAAATGAAAAGTATATTCTTTTATTTGTAGGACGTCGCAATCAGATAGAGTAAACGAGTCGTTGATTTTCTAGGCACCACTTATACGTTCAGTAGTTTGTCATTGCTTTCTGAACGGCGAGCTCTATTTTTACAATTCGTAAAAATCCACGTGAACAACCTTGCTTTCAAATTACCCATCGTAGTGTTTGAACCAGATGCACTTTGGTTGAGATCGAGCTCACTACCGCTTAAGGTACAGACGCTCACAATAAATTCATAAACTTTATCAAATAAGTTGATCTGCCCCTCCCCTTTCTCATATATATATGTATGTTACTAACATGTCATCATGACTCGATAACAATCTAATCTATGCATCTCCTCACATGCCCAAGTAGTCCTTACACTGAAGAGACAAAGTGAAAATTTCCGGAAATAATTATTTTTCTAGTGGCACTTAACTCTTGCAGTCCAGTATTGTTAAATAAAGTTGAATTCATTTAAAAACAACTAGCATCCAACAACAAGGATATATTATTATGTCCCATATTAAATTTAATACTAGTTAATATCAGTATTATTAACATTTTTAAATCAATGAATAACCCCGAGCTCTGTTCTATCAAAAATAAATAAAAGTCTGCCCCACTGCAAAGGGAATTTCCGATTTCGAGATTTATGTCGATCATGGGCATTCAACTAAGTCGGGAAATCAGGAGTTCCTGTTATTGTTTGTGTAGCCACAGTCAACTCTAAATTTGGTCACATAACTGACCGGGGAAACCCTGACCTAGATTTCAGTTGGGGGAGAGGGGGAGATGGTTGTGTATATGTTTGATAGAACACTACAAGCTTCTTTTGCAATTTTACTCAATTATGAGTCTTTGGTTATTTATTGATAAAAATGTTAATAATACTGATATTCCTTAGTGTTAAACTTAACTTGTTATATAATATAACCTTGATTTAGCATGTTGTGTGTGGGGTTTTTTTTTATGAATTCGTCTGTATAAGACGATACTGGAATGTGAGGTCACACGACGATTGTGGTCTGATTTCCTGGAATTATTACCTGAGTCCGCTGGCCGTATGGTTATCAGAGGCTACGGTGTAGGTCGTTGTCTGACAGTTCTGATTCGCAAATACAGACAAAAGTGACGGGGAAAAAAAGAAGTTAACTACAATAACATAATTTATTTTCACCCTTAACTCGGATGTGGAGCATATGGCCGAACGGATTAGAGCGCGGCTCCCAAGCGGGAGACCCGGGTTCAATCCAAGATCAAGGAGTTTTTCTGTTGAGGGCATAAAGAAAACATCCTAATCTGAACAGTTTCGCAGTGACTACATTAGCCAGGCTGCCATTAAATTCTACAGGCACATTTCCTAAGAGAAGCTTGCGATGTATAGGACATACATTGAGAATACCGACAGGAAGCATTGCAAGACTGGCCACGTTTTGGAACCCGCAGGGAAAGAGGAGTAGGGAAGGCCTGGACAGACCTGGAGAAGAGAGCTGGAGGCTGGTATTAAAAGGATAGGTAAGATATGGAAAGAATTTGAAGGGATGGCAAGAGAGAGGAAGAGCGTGAAGAAGTTTGCTGAAGACCTGTGCTCCGTTGGGAGTTGAAAGATGAAGAAGAAGAAAGTGTCCCTCGTGTACTACACCACCCAAAAAGCGGTATTACAGACAGTAACTCTCGATACCATGTGAAGCCATAAAGACAACGACCATAGATCGAGAAAAGTGCAAGACAGCTGTTGAAGCGCTAAGCTACACAATGAGCGTAGCATGTTGATATTGACTAACTTTTATACGTGACCAACGCTAAATATATTATCGGGTGCATATTGGTAATTGGTTACTCTACTGACGTCATAGCACTTGGAGCAGACCCATAGATGATCAGTCTCCCCCAACATAAGTCAAAAAGTATGCATACTGATGGTTCCCGTGGCTCACATGTTAAACACTCTCCTCACTCTGCCCCTCATGCATTTAGTTGTAAATGTTTGATGTAACACTGTAAGCTGTACTCCAATTGTAGACAATTATAGTAAATATGTATATCAAGATGGATAGAGAGCAGTGAGAATAACAGAAGGAATTACCGACTGGTTCTCCATTACATCAGGTGTCAGACAAGGCTCTGTCCTCTCACCACTACTCTTTATTGCATATATGGATATAATAACTAAAGAGACAAATTCAGAAAATGATGAAATAAATGAACTGCTTTTTTTCAGTTGATCAGTGCCTGATACACCAAACAGAGCAAGACCTACAACAACATATTAACATCCTGAACCAGAATTGTATAATCTATTAACTCATAGAATACGACAAGCCATCTAACAAACCGTACTTGCAGTATCAAATTTCCGACAAGCCACTTCATGCACCAAAACATCAGTTGTAAACAAAATTATGTCCAAAATCCTTTTCATTGAGCTGGTGCCTAACAAGAAAAATGTACAATGAATTTTGTTAAATCACCATCGCTGAACAATGTTATTCTAAACTAGAGTGCCTAGAAGCGTGGTTTTAACGTGTGTATACTGAGTGTTGGTGGCGTCTGTGGCCTAGGGGATAGTGACTCGGTCTATTAACACCAAAGTTCTGAGTTCGAATCATACTGCGGACAGTTTGTTGCAAATTGTTTCGCGTGGATTTTTACAAAGGACGATGGCACCACCCGTTCAGAAAGCAATGACAAACTACTGAACGTAATAATGCCTAGAAAAATCACAAACAGTGTTAAAAAGCTGGGGTTGATTCGCAAAGTCCTGCAAAGGATATGCAATTAACTTTTTTTATACTGAGTGTTAAGGGTATTAACACCGTCCCTCCTTGACTTAACGTATAGACGCCCATTAACAGAAGGTATATAAATGGAGTTGGTGTCCACACATCCCCTGGGGTCTCGTCCCAATAAGTGTCAAAATAACGAAGCAGAGCCATGTACTGCTACACCCGAAGCAGGGTTATGTACTGCTACACCCGAAGCAGGGCCATGAACTGCTACACACGAAGCAAAGCCATGTACTGCTGCATGCTACACACAAATGATTGTATTTTAGAGTGCATTAATATGAAGACCTGTTAATAGTTGAGCAGGACAGATCTTGCTTGTCTTGGAATCCGCAGAGAAAAAGATAACATTAACAATTACTACAACATTTTTCAAAAAGACGTCTAGAGACAAATCACACTTCCTCATAAGAAATGACTCATGGTCACGTCCATGCAATTTTTATGTAATGCAAACAAAATTTTCAATTCAAATGTTGTATCAATCCTAACATATGCCAGCGAGAGTTGGAAAATGATTAAAGATATACGATATTGCTCGTAGAAAGCAAGTTGAATGCATTTGAAAATAGATGTCTGCGAAAAATAAGGAATATAAAATGGAACGAATTCAGGAGAAGTGATGACATCAGAGACATGTATGATCAACCACTCTTGACAACTGTTATAAGAAAGAGAAGATGGAGATATGTTGGACACACCTTGAGGAGAAATGATCAACGAATATCAAAGCAGGCATTGAAGTGGGATGCAAAGGGTTAAAGAAAGAGAGGTCGACCTAAGGAGACCCTGAAACAAACTTTGCTGAGAGAGGCAAGAAATGAGTCTCAGTTCCATGGATGAGATTGAGCGAGTTTCCCAGGATAGAGCGGTATGGAGAAATTACTTGCAGGCCCTATGTAAAGTATAACGGTACGAGAGGAATTATTATTATTTATTATTTAAACAAACGTTGAACATCCACATTCAATTTCGTTCATTAAATACACTTATAACAAGATTTAAACTAGAAATTTCCGTGCGAAGAACGGGTACATCTGCTAGGATATACAGGGTGTTCAAGATAATTGCAGCCCCATTGACAAATCGAAAGTTGCCAGATAACCTAACGCGTTGTGTTTATGTACTATTTAAACCGGTTCTGACTAGCTCGTCCTACGTCACATTTGTTCATCGACCCTTCCGCACTACAATTACACACCATCACACAACCTTGACCTATACTACGTCATAACTGAACCTTCTCATTTCCATACATATATGCCAGATTAGCTCCATTCATAGGCTGCTTTTAAGTTGAACACCCTGTATATAAGGGTGGCCATAAGCCCTCATTTTTGCGGACATTTTATGGAAACTTGTTCTCATTTCGGAGATTAAAATTTGGATGGAGAGACATTCGTAACTTTTGTTGTATCGTTTGCTTGATAAAGGCCTTTTGGGTCGAAACGTTGCTGTGTATTGTCATTGTTCTTGAATTTTGTAAAACTACAGTACTTTGTTATTACATGTTTCGAGATTAAAATATGGCAACTTTTCAAGTGTCCTCATTTTGGAAGATCTCTCTCTCTCTCTCTCGCGCCCCGCGATCGTTCTTTTCGGCCATTTTGATAATTCTTATTGTGATATATAAACAGCTTTGCCAAGAACGTTTTATTATCACATTATTCAGTTTCCAGTTTCAGTCAGCGTTTACTGGGTTCGCTCTCCGTCAGCCTTTGCCTGTCCCCAGCCTACCTGCTAGGCAGCAGGTTATTTTGGTGGAACATTATATGGCAACCATAAGACCGATAGCGTTGCACAGCCAACTATAAACTCAAATTAGAGATGGCTGTGGGCGTGGAAACTTTGTATTACAAATTGAAGGGGATTTCCCTAAACTTGCAAAATGAACCATAACTAGGTCAGAACACTGGATTATTTTTAGTTATATAATCTTTTCCCAATCGCAAGTAAATAACATTTTTATGAACACCGTAAGTGCTTTTTATGAGTTTCCCTATCAGTTTTAGTGTATTTTAGTACTTTTTTGACACTAGACAGTAACTTTCAACAAAACAAGTTGCCAACATTGATTGATTCAGTTTGGTTTATAAATTATTGTTAGCAGAGAGAAACCAGAAAGTAAGTAAATTTCAGAACTTGATACAAGACACTTCGCTATTAAGATAACTTTCTAAGTACTAGCGGAGTCATCGTTTGGTCTTACTGGTGATGATTATATAATATATATTACTGCATATGCGATTAATATTTGGTTTTGCTTAAAAATTAAAATGGTATTTTTCAATAATTTCATCATCAAAACTTTGACAATGTCAGCACAATTAATTGACTGCCAAAGTTTCCAAACAGTTTCGAAAGGTCCTCCTGACTCACCGTCGTCATGTGTTGCATATTTAATTTCTAAAGGTGTTTAATTTCAACTTCCTTGTTTCGTTACAACATAAAACGGACGTTTAATTGCATTCTGCAACGTCAATTGTTCGCTTAAAACAGTATGTACATGTTTATTCATTTTTAAGTATATGTTCTGCAGTCTCTCTCTCTCTCGCAATCGTTCTTAAGTTATAAAAATATGGTGAAGTTGTGATATACTATAATATTATAATATTTCTCTATCAATATTGTAAGTTATACAATATTGTTATACTGCTGTGATAATAAGGTTATACTCCTTTCTCATTTACCGATGTGTGGCCACGTTAAGTGTTATTTCAGTGAATTCTTATTAATAAGTTATACAGCAGACAAATATTTGTCAGAGTGGTAAACACGAAAATAATGTCTATTGTCGAGTTGATAAAAGAAATATTTGTATCAAGAAAGAGAAAATACAAAAATGAATCGTTTTAATTATCACATATTAAGAAAATCAATAAGATACAAAATTATAAATGAAAAAATCAGAAAAAGACTGGATGTGAAACCAGTTGTGCAATTCATAAAAGAACAACAGATTAAATAGTTTGGACACCTGACAAGAATGCCCTGGTATCGCCTACCACAGAGAGCCACACAGAAAAAGTATAATGAGTACAAAACAAGAGGAAGACCATGCAAAAGATGGAGCGAGAGCATCAAGAACAGTTTTACGAACATGAATATCAGCTTACAAAGTGCCTTAAAACAAGCATACACAAGATCACTACGTTTCATCCCCAACACTTCTTTAAAGAAGTAAATGGTGGAAGAGAAGAAGAAGAAAATTAAAAGAACAAATATAGCCTTACAAAAACTTTAACAACTAAAACATTATTGATTATACAAAACTGATAGACCAATAAAATAGAATTTGTTTAGAATAGAATTTGATAGCCTAGCAAAATATATTATATGTTCTTATGATAAGCATCATAGCACTAATTCACATATCATAATGTACAGAATTGAAAGCTGTATTGTAATTCAGGTTGTAGAAATGGCTATTTACTGTAGGATTAAATGTCTATTGACGTTTCCAACCTTTAAAAGCTTACATGGATCTACTGACCAAGTCATGCAGGTGTTTGTGACAACAAGATTCTTGCCTCAAAAGCATTGATTTCGGGGAGAAGCGAATGGATACAGTTTATGTTATTCGGTCTCTTCACAACTGCCTGTTGAATGAAGACACTAAAATCAATGTTGAATCCATTGAGCAATTTAATCAGTTTGGAGTTACCCATTGTACAAGTAGAACTGGATGCTTGAGGGACAGAGAGAGAAGTGTGTTTCACCAGCAAACTACAACAACCATCAGTTGCATATACTTCAACATCTGTTAAATAAGACAGAGCACTTATTGGTCTGCCTGGAGTGCTATGATGTTGGTTCAGTAACCAATACAATCACTGACTTATGTTTCCAAAGAACTATACACAAACAGCTTCAAATTGATAGTGAGATTTACCAGGTTGTTTTGTTCTAAGAGATAATGTCAAATTTTGAATGAAAATCATGGCATATGCTTTACAGGATGTCACCATCAACCACAGCAAATGAGTTGTTGATTTTCTAGGCACCACTTATAGTTTGAGTAGTTTAAATAGTGAGGTCAGTTGTTACTGTTTGTAAAAATCCACGAGAACAAATTTGTTTTCAAACTGCCCGCTGCGGAGTTTGGACCAGGTACTCTTGGGATGTGATTGAACTCACTACCTGATCGTGAGAGAGGATCGCGAGAGAGAACTCACTACCTGATCGCGCGCGAGAGAGAGAGAGAGAGAGAGAGAGGATCACGAGAGAGAACTCACTACCGCTATGCCACAGACATCCACCTTGATTACCAAAATAAAATAAACAGATATAGTTTATACGCTTGAGAAACATTGTAGGAACAACATCTTGTCATAATATACATGGATAGACTTCTTAGAATGCTCCACATTGACCACCTGTTAGCCACTCTTTGTAATTTGTATGTGATCTGAGCCTAAGAGTGATTTACGTTGTGCCAGTTATGCGCCTACATGTAGGCCAGCATATCTGATTTCTGCTACGCTTTTTATTTTACTAGGGTAGCTTCCCTAGGCTACTACCTCAGTCGCCTTTTACGACATGCCTTGTATGTCACAGTGTTACTATTCTTTGCTCCCCTTGAGAGCTCCACTCAGACAACATGAATAAACAAAGCATATAAATAGTTCAACCATCTTAAGTGGCTAAGTTTCCAGAGACCCCTAGGATTGTTGCTGGAGCTACGGAGTTCGTGCTTTGTGCAATATTCTCGGCAGGTGGTGTGCCATTTCTGCGGAGAGGGGCCGAGCCATATGGGGTAAACCCGGTGCAATGAAGTCAATCCTTCATAAAGACTTCATAAAAGTCACAGATTTCTTCATTTTATCTTATTGATAAAGTGAATTTTACTTCTTTCTGCAGACACATCAAGAACTGAATGAATGGATATCCCACTAAGGGAGGATACTCTCCAACTTGCAAGGGAAGCAAGAAGAGATCAAGGTTAGTATTTTGAAAGAAACTGTAAACATGCAAATCAGCAGCAGAAGCAATGATGCACTTGTAAATGCCTTATTCATCTATGAAATAAATAGGAGATATTATATTTGACCAGTGGCAGCTCATGATCATTTTTGTTGGTGAGGCCAGACAGAAATTTTCGAGAAAATCATGGTTTCGGTTAGGTTATATTTTAATGTATAAAATAATAATACACGTTACACCTTATTTTTGGTGGGGTCTGGCCCCACTGGCCCTTAATTACGAGCCGCCACTGTATTTGACTATCCAATATGTTCTCAGTTGGTTAACTTATGTTTCCTTTTCAAGATATCTCTCGGTTGACTTCTGTTTCTTTTCAAATTCCTTCCAAGCAAAGAGGTCAAACTGTTTGTCTTGCGTTCTGAAGGTCACTGGTTTGAATCCAACTACACATTTTGGTTCTGTAGTGTATTTATTTCTGGAGATCTCTAGTATTGTTTCTGGAGCTATAGAGTTCTTGCTTTGTGCAATACTCCTTGCATATGATGTTAATTATCTGTAGAAATAGACCAACCCAGATGGGGAAACCTGGTGCAATGAAGTCATTCCATTGCTTTAAAAACCTTTCACAGGAATAAATTCTATCTTTATTGTGCATAAAATATATTTCTTAAATTGTTGGGGAGTTGAAGATGGATAAGGAGGATTGTTGGATGAAGACACTAAAATCGATGTTGAATTGGTCCAGCGATTTAAGCAGTTTGGAGTTATCTGTTGTACAAGTAGAACTGGATGCCTGAGGGGCAGAGTGATGAGCGTGTTTAACTAGCGAGCCACTGGAACCATCAGTATGCATACTGCTCTATATCTGTTCGGAGAGGCTGATCACCTATGGGTCTGCCCGGATTGCAATGACGACAGTTTAGTAACCAATCTTAAAACAAATTTATATGTAGCTGCATAATATGATGCTCTTACATGTTTCAGGTATTCATGAAATGTAGTATATTGTATATCTTATCTGTTTTAGTTATTCGTAATTTATAATACGAGCAATATATTGGTCTTCATGAAGAAACTATGGCACAACCTCTGAGAACATGCATATTCCCTGTGAAAACATAGGGACATGAGAACTGCATTAGCGTAGTTGTTAGTGAACTCACTTATTAGACTAATGGTCCGAAATCAATTCCACAGTAATGTGGAATTTTTTCTGACCATAGTGGCTCTCAGGTCGACCCAGTCTCAACTGGGTACCAGGAAAAGCACTGGGAAGTAAATGTGGCTGGTGTGATGTTGACCACATCACTCATCGTGTGCTGATGGTCAGTGGAAAATACTAGCCTGACACCATATTACCCTATATACCACATGGTGTAAAAAGGGTTGCTTTACCTTTCCTTTAACATATGGATGCGAATCGTGGACCATAACACAAACATTATAGAACAAAATTGTAGCTTTTAAAACGTGTTATAGAAAAGTTATTAGAACATCCTGGACAGAGAAGAGAAATAACAAAGACATCCTACAAGACCTACATATCAAGGAGCATTGGCTCATAAATAACATCATGTCCCGAAGATGAAATATTTTGGCCACAATAAACAGCAGTGGTTTGGAGAGAACGGTAATGGAAATGGTTCCTGGAGTACGAGGCAGAGGACAACCAAGACGAAGGTAGCAGATGGACATCAAAGAAACTTTGAACATTATGCAGGGGGATATTAATTTATAATATGCTATATCTCTTACCTGTTTCAATTATTAATTTATAATATGCTATATCCCTTACCTGTTTCAGGTATTCATAATTTTTAATATGTTGTATCTCTTACCTGTTTCAGGTATTCATAATTTATAATATGTTGTATCTCTTACCTGTTGCAGGTACTCATGAAACAGAGGTCAGCTTTAATGGTGAAGCTGACCTGAAAAGAGCACTTATTATGTGTGACAAAAATCCTGGACATGTACATTTTGTTCCTATCAATGACATGACCTTGGGAATATTTCCAGAATCTGTACAAGTTCCTTTTGTTTTGGAGTTTATGAAAGTCAAAGCCAAAGAAACAGTTCGTCTGTCTTGCAGTTACACCAGCCATGCGAGACCAGAAGGATATATCTTTCATAACTACAGGGGAAGTACTCTGACAAGATATGGTAGCGGTCGTGTTTGGGGTGTTTTCATGGACAAAATTCAAACAGACATACCATGTCCTTTCCCCGACTGTCAAGAAATCGAAGGTCCCCACATGGTTTCTGGGTATCTCAGAATCCACACAGCCATGCATGTTGTTTTTGATGATGCTGAGGCACAAAGAACAACTGTGGACTTTTTCTATGACACTCCTGGAGATTTATCCACTATCGTTACTGCAAGAGGTTTCAAGGTTGTCCAGAGTGATGAAATAGGGGACTATTGTGTTATGGACTGTGTCACGCACAATCCTGAACTTTGTCCAACGTTGGACACAATTCGACAGCAGTGGTCATCCTCATGGCCAATGGTGGATAAAATTCTTTATGGTAATAATTTTTCAGTGGTAGTTTCACATCCTCATGGATGCTCTAAACATATTAGTGTTGGATCTTGTTTGAAGCGAGAATCTGGGAAGGTGAGTGATGACCAAGGATGGTACAGGTACACTTACGGAGCTGCTACCTGCCCAGGTTGTTCTGGGGCACCAGTTTGGGTTCCAGGATGTGATGGATTGGTTGCTGGCTATGCCCCACATTGTGGACATGAAGGAAATTATGTCAACAGATCCACAATTTGGTTTTATTGGAAACCCTCTCAACCCTCACAACAAAACAAATAAGTGTATGAATTTCATGTTCAATTTGCTGTATTCAATACGTACAGAAATAGTGAGGTGACACTGGGTGAAGGTACTTGCACAAACCATAATCAGAGAAAACACCTTCATTTTTTCCCTGGGCATGCAGGAGTAAATAAGTGTTTGAATTTCATGTTCAACTTGCTGTATTCAATACGTACAGAAATAGTGAGGTGACAAGTACTGGGCGAAGGTACTGGCACCGACCATAATCAGAGAAATGACCTTCATTAAATTCTCCTTGGCATGCAGGAGTCAGGGGTAATAAAGAAGCTGATAGAGGTACTGGCACAGCTACATTATCAGAGGACACTCAATGGATCGAAGTGCATTGAGAGAGTCTTTCTGAACAGTGAAGTTTCAAGGTTGAGAATCTCAGGCTCTGACCATACTGAGAAAGATATGGTATGTCTAGGCTTTCTCCTACTCCTCTTTCCTGCGGGTTCCAAAACAGTGCCTGTCTTGCAATGCTTCCAGTTGGTCTTCTCAATATGTGTCCTATCCGTTGCCAGCATCTCTTCCTTAGCTCTTTCTCCACTGGTATCTGCTTAGTTCTTTCTCTGAGTTTCTCGTTTGTAATCTTATCATAATCACAATATAAATGGAGACTGCAGTAAAACTATATAGAATTGTGAAATGTAGAATTAAACTATGTAGAATTAGAAACAAATTGTTATTGTTTTTGTAATGTGTAAAACTACAGTACTTAGTTATTACATGTTTCGTAATCTTATTATACCAACTCAGTTCCTCTATTCTACGTAAACATCCATTTATGAAGGTCTGTAGTTTTCTGGTGGTTTCTTTTGTTGTCCTCCATGTTTCTGAGCCATAGAACAACACTGACTTCACATTTTATTGAAAGAACTGAGCCGATATATTGACTTATAGTATGTTTTAAGATGACAGTATAGCAAAGACAGTATATTTCTTCTTCTTGTCTTCCACCATTTACTTCTTTATAGAAGTGTTGGGGTGAAACGTAGTGATCTTGTGTGTGCTTGTTCTTCTCTTCCACCATTTACTTCTTTATAGAAGTGTTGGGGGTGAAACGTAGTGATCTTGTGTGTGCTTGTTTTAAGTCACTTTGTAAGCTGATATTCATGTTCGTAAGACTGTTCTTGATGCCGTCGCTCCATCTTTTGTGTGGTCTTTCTCTTGCTCTGTACTCATTATACTTTTTCTTTAGACAGTATACTGACTGGTTTAATATAGATTGTGAAGTAAATACTTCCGGATGTAATATAAATTACAGAGGGAAAGGGTTAAGAAATCAATGTGATATTGTAGGTGATGCTCTTGTTAGTGTTTGAAGCACTTATCATCTGCACAAAGTTGCACTTCATTGATTTTCTCTGTGTTCATGTTTGTCTCATCTGTAATTTTATCCTTGTATGTTATGGGCATCTGTAGCCACAACCCAAGTACCTGGCTCAAACTCTGCCTGAGGTAGTTTGGAAGCAAATATGTTTCCGTGTATTTTTACCAACGATAAAAATCTTCTTTTACAAATGCTCAATATTGACCACTTGTTAACCACTCTATGTGATTTGTATGTGATCCGAGTCTAAGAATGATTGTACGCTGTGCCAGTTATGCGCCTACAAGTAGGCCAGCACATCCAATTTCTGCAATGCTTTTTATTTACTAGGGTAGTTTCCCTAGCTTCCTTCCTCAGTCGCCTCTTATAAAATGCCTTTTAGGCTGCTTGTGGCCAAAATACTTAATCTTCCAGGACATGACGTTATTTATAAGCCAATGCTCCTTGACATTCAGGTCTTGTAGGATGTCTTTGTTTTTTACTCTTCTCACAGCCCAGGATGTTCTAAGAACTTTTCTGTAACATCTTGTTTCGTAAGCTTCTATAGTGTTCTTTAATGTTTGTGTTGTGGTCCACGATTCGCATCCACATATATGTATATATTGTTCATTTTAACATTTAAATGCTCACAATTATTGTTTGTTATTAATATTATTGTACTAACCTATTTTTATTTATACATCTTATGTTGTACCAGATTTTGTTGTGCAGCGTGCTAAATTAATAAATAGGGATCGAGAGAGAGAGAGAAAGTAATAAATATATATTTTCTTTGATCTGTAGTGCTTTAAAATATCTGCATTTAATGATGCCAGCTTGCTGTTTCACATAATTTTAGAAGAATCATGTGCAACTATACATCACTTAATACTCAATCTGGTTCCACATGGAGTTGCTGCTCTGCTGATTTTAATTTTTCACTACCTTCTTATTCTCTAGGGGATCTTTGTAGAGGTTAGGTGCTCACCTCTCATTCTATAGGAGGAACTACCTTGGGAAGCCATCAGAATATGTTTCCAGAGATCCCTGATCTCAGTGTAGGTGAGATCACGTTCATAGTCCTATTGAGGATTGACAGAATCAGAAAAAGCAAACTGGAAAGACACAGCCAGTGCAAAATTCTTGAGAAAGATTTAAAGACAAATTTTCTGATAAAATATTTTCATCATCTTATAAAATTACATCAGGGACCCTTGCCGGTGTTACAGAGTTTATGCACTGCCACTGAGATCCTCCTGTGTAAGAAAGAGATCAGAGTACACATGGTTACTCACCAAAGTGCAATAATGATGGTCCTATCAGCTTATCTTGTTCTCTGCTAATTAAATTATGCTTTCTTTATCCTACATTTTTGTTTTTTCGACATTTACTATTTTTCCAACATTTCCCTATACCATGAGCACAAGTAAAATACTTTTCTATTTATATTGTTACGTTGTTTTCAAAGTGTGTCATCTGTCTGCATTTTCTCTCAATTACTTCTTCTTCGCGTTTGTTCTCATATGCTCATCTAAACCATGAGATGGGTTGCCTCTGTGAAGCTGCATGTCAGTTGGAGTTCCTTGGGAGTTCCCCATAGCTTGCTGTGTAAACTTCGTTCATGATACCATGTTTAGTTTTGTTGGTTTCTTTCAATTAAACTCCGACTATATTATTTGTTGTAATGTTCTTCTTTGAAAGTAATTATGTTTTGTTATTATTTCAGGATGACGACACTCGTAAGATAATCATATTGGCATTGTCGAACAGTAGCATACACAATATTAGTGCTTATGTCTGAGAACATAGTGGCTAATATAACATATTGATATGCTATGTTTACAAATGCTGTAACATATTGTTATAATAATGTTAATACATAATGTAATATATTGTTATGCTGGAATTTCTTTCTGTTGTTTGTTTTAAATATTGTCTATGTATTCAATGTTGTCTCTTGTATAAACTTCACTGTAGCTCACACAGAGGTCTGCGTAAGTGTTTTTCCAGTATTGTTTCACTAGGCCAGTGAGTTTGCCTCAGTATATCATATTTAGGACAGTCGTGAAGTATGTGATTTGCAGTCTGGGGTGCTTGTCCACATGTAGACAATGAAGAATTGTCAATCTTTAATTTTGTATACATCTGACTTCAGACTTAATTGTGTTCTGTTCTAAGGTACAGAATGGCAGCTTGTTCTAGTCTGCTCATATCTTGGTATTTGTCCTTTGTTAGTATTGGTGGCTGTCTAACACCAGAGTGGTTACCGGGCCCAAATTTGGAGTGTAAAGAATAGAGCCACTGTTACCTGCCACGAATGTCGTAAGAGCGACTAAGGAGGTTTGGCTGAAATCGGATGCACATGTCCTAAACATGTAGAATTCTATGCGTTTAGGGGCCTACCAAACCAATGTGCAACGTATACACATTCTTAGCAAAGATCAAACATATCACAAAGAGTGATTACAATTGATCGTAAAACGAAGCAAAGAAGAAGAAGAGGTGGCTATCTGTTTGATTTAAGCATCCATTTCTTCTGATGGTTATATAAAAGGTTTGCTCTTCTATAGCACTTTCCTTGAACAATCGGTTTGCTGTCTCATTTACTGGTATTCCACAGTGAGACTATATCCACTGTATATTGACCATGTTCTGGTTGCACAGTTCAGACAGTAGAACTTGTAGACCTGGCAATTTGCTAAGTAATGGAAGAGCTGATTTTGCATCTGTCAAAGATACCACAGATTATATATTCCTCTTGCACCGTTATACATTACATAAGCCAGCAAGTGATTTTGCCCTACCGCTCTGTCCTGGGGATCTTGCTCAATCTCTTCCATGGAATTGTCTGATATTTCTTGCCTTTTTCAGCAAAGTTAGCCTCAGGGTTTCCATAGTCTTCTCGTTTTTTTCTTGAACCCTTTGTCTCCAATTTCAATGCTTGCTTTGGTATTCTTTGATCATTTCTTCTAAAAGTATGCCCAACATATCTCCATTTTATTCTTCTTATAACAGCTGCACTTGTTGCTGCGAACACTCGCATGCCCAAGACAGTAGACCCCAGTAAGTCTCTGGAGGTTGGAAACCTCTATTGCCTTGTATGCTCCATTTTGCTTTGCAACAATCCTACCATGCGCATGGCCAAGAAACTTTAACCATAAGCAACAATATCATCATCACTTACAGTATCTTCTATCAGCTGCTTAATTGCGAGTTCAGCCTTCACGTTGCCCAAATCTCTTTGTTCTTTTCCGATAATAATGATAATGTTGCGATAGTTGACCATGCTAACATCTATTTGAATCCTCCTGGATCCCAAAACCTGGGAGAATCTGCTAAAACATAATAATTACCATTTTACTTACCTAATAGTGCAGGAAAATGTGGATGCTCTGGCAGAAACGGCACAACGGGCCAAGAGAAGACAAAAATACTGTGAAGCAACAACGTACAGCAAGACACGATATTGATTGAGGGATATAGAAGATGTTGGTGAATTTTTCTACCTTGATGACCCAGGTTAAGATGAGAAAATGGCGATGGGTTGGGCATACCCTACAGAAGACACATGTGAGTGTCACTAGACAAGTACTTGAGTGGGACCTGCAAAGAAAATAGGATGTCCTAAACAGACCTGGAGACGAAGCCTTCTTGAGGAACCGAAGGGTGCTCGACTATCCTGGGGACCATAAAAAAACAGCCAGAGACAGAGAAAAGTGGTGAATAACTGTTGAGGCCCTATGATCCACCAGAAGCAGAGAGGAATAGTCAAGTCGTTACCTAAAAGGAATATATTGTGAACAGGATAGTGCTGTATATTTTCTCGGTACGATGCAAGTCTTCGAAATAGTTAGTTAGTCTTTCCTCTTGGGCCTGTGGGCGGCGCATAGGCAGAGGTCATAGCTCTCCATGTCTCGCGGTTCGTTGCTATTTGTTTTAAGTTATTAGTATTAGTCTTCGAAATGCCGCCCATTAAATGTATTTTCTTTTAAATAACCTTCAATTTTGATTTTGCTGCTTATGCTGCCCCCCTTACGTTGCGGCCACCTCTCTGTATCATAGCACGGCACTGATTGTGAAGCAACAACAGCATATACTAAATTTCATCGATTTCAAAAAGGATGTAGATCGTCCACATATAATCTTTCTGTGAAATATTTGGGAATGCTTCAAAATACCAGCAAAAATTTAAAACATTACCAAAAGCTTGTATGATCAATCGAACTGAACTGACGATAGCAAAAGCGACTGATTTATGGTTGAAACCGGAGTAAACCAAGGTTGTATTGTATCTTCGATATATCTCTGAGTGACATTGACTGTGTGGTTGAGAAAATATTGCAGGGGCAAAACTGGCATCGATTTATTGAAAAACAGACAACCTGGAGAATTTGATTGATTGGAGCATCATCATTGCACTTTGGTGAATAATCATGTGTGCTCCAATCTATTTCATACCTAGGAAGATCTCAGCTGCAGTGTACAAACTCTGTAGCACCTGCAAGGGTTCCCAATGTAATTTTGAAGATATTTTGTAGGAATTTTATTTGTAACATTTTAAAATTAATGTTGCCATGGCAGTGGCTTTCCAGCCTGCTTGTCTCAATTTTGAACTGCCACAGGTTCTTTTACATGGTCAAAGTGAACATTTTATCGTCCGTCTCCGATAGGACTAGGAACTCGATCTCACCTACACTGAGATAAGGAATCTCTGGAAAAATATCCTGATGGCTCCACGAGGGAGCAAACCAGGTACCTTTAGCACGAGAGATGAGCATCTAGCCACAGAGACCACTGATATCATCTTGTTAAATAAAAGCAACTAAGATATGCAAAGAAAAACAGACAGATTAACCATAGAGTCAAAAGCTGAGCTACAGATAAGCTTCAGTAAGACAACTATAATGAAGACCAAAAGTGCAAGTAATGCAAAAATCACGCTGCAATTAAAAATAACAAAAATAACAGCAGTTCACTTATTTTGGAATGTAATTGTTACTGCACCCGAGATACTAAAAACGAAATTATGATAGGAATTGCCAAAGCAACATTACCTTCTGAAACCCTAAATAAAATATTGAATCGCTCAAAAGGAAAGGGGAAAACAATGAAACGAACTTTGCTGAGAGAGGCAAGAAATATTGGACCTAATTTGGTACAGGAGTTCATTTTAGGATCATCTTCATCAGACATGTCCATAATTGCTTCGATCTCCTCCCAAACATGTATCTCAGTGTGTTTATGCTAACAACTCCCTTTCTGTGTTGATTGATATATCTACTGGGTTTTCTCGCGTGGTTTTCCCCCATCTTGCCGCACCTATCGGTATGCACAACTTGCGCAACCGAGATAGAGAATACCCTTTATCTTCATCGTTGAAATCTTCAGAGCGTATGTTTTCTCTGAGAGCGGTGATGATGTCGCTTCGGTCCATAAAAGACCCATTCTCAATCGTAGCACTGCCTTCCATTGCGTCTGCTCTCTCATTGCCCTTCACTCCAGCGTGACCCGGGACAAAGATGAAGGTAAGTTTCTAGATTGTCGAGTTTTGTATTAATTGCATCCACTACCTTCGTACATAACCAGCCTTGATCTTCTGTATCATGCTCATAGAGTCGCTGAGCATGCATGCGTGAGTACAGGAGATAGAACGGGTCGCCCAGGATAGAGCGGTATGTAGAAATTGCTTCCAGGTAACGAATTATGGTTGGGGGCTAAGTGGTTAGCCCTTTCTTTGCCTTGCGTTCCGAAAGGTCGTGGGTTTGAATCCGCACCGTTCCGTTCACGACTGCATTTTTCGAGAAACCCCAGAATTGTTGCAGGAGTTACGGAGCGCGTGCTTTGTGCAATACTCTAGACAGGTGGGGTGCCATTTCTGCGGAGTGGGACCGAGCCATATGGGGTCAAACCCGGTGCAGTGAGGGTAATTTTTTGGCTCTTAGCTTTAAATAAAGCTTTAACGTTACGAGATGAATACAAAAAACAGTTCGGTAATTTGTGATGACGAGTAAATTTGTGATGTGTACATGTCAAACTTCCGGTAAGATAATAGAAAAGTTCGACTTTATTCCTGGTTGACGGAACACACCGGAGATAGTGAACGTACGTTGTGTTGTGCTTGATGACTTCACACTTCATAGTTCACACTGGAAACAAAATTGATCTGTAGATATATCCCTGTCGCAAAAAAACACATTCAAAAGTAACAGATGGGGCTGTTGATTTCGAGGTTTAGGGTGAGGACATACAGTAACCTCTTGTCTCGATTTTGATACAATTTCAAAACAAAATTACAAAGCAATCAAATCAAACATAATAATTAGTGATAATTATAATTAATTTTGGGATAACAATAGACAATAGCTCTTCATTATTGATTATGATTATCATAATAATTAATTAATCATAATTATATAATCAAATAAATATAATTATTTCGTTATATTCATCACGATCATTAACATTAAAGAAGTGTGAGTACACGCCTGACGCCACACGGTGCTGTGGTCAGTGGTGTGGTGAGAGGTGGAGTAGACTGACTAGATTCAGTTCACTACTTCAGTTTGACTGAGTATACAATTACAATACACGATACTTACTGAATACCTTAAAAACACTAATAATAACAGTCAAACAAACATAAGGTAACAGTATTTTAATTACTGAGTTAACTCATCTCATGTACTCAAATTACTTTGTTACAACTTTAACTTATTAACAATAACAGTTTTGGACTTTAAAATTTAGACTTTGAACGCTCTATTTCGACCACTTGTGTCACTTGTTAAATCACTTTTTTGCGATTTGAGTCGAAGAGCAATTGTACGTTGTACCAGTTATGCTCCTATAAGTAGGCCAGCATATCTGATTTCTGCAAAGCTTTTTGTTTATTAGAGTAGCTTCCCTAGGCCCCTACTTCATTCGCCTATTATAAGTACGAAGTGACTTGTAAATCCCAGGCAAAATGGATGTCTTTAGCTTATTCTCAGACTGAGACAGTATGACAGATTCGCCCGAGTGGTTACCGGGGTCCAAAATTTGGAGTGTAAAGAATAGAACCACTGTTACCTGCCATGCATGTCGTAAGAGGCGACTAAGGAGGTTTGGCTGAAATCGGATGCATGTGTCCTAAACATGTAGAAGTCTATGCGTTTAGGGCCTACCAAACCAATGTGCAACGTATACACGTTTTGCCAAAGATCAAACATATCACAAAGAGTGATTAAAATTGGTCTAAAGAACGAACGCGAAGAAGAAGAAGTATGACAGAGTTGCAAACACAGGCCTGCAGATGCGAACAGGACAAGAACCCATGTTTACACAGGTTAAGAGGACAAAATGGCAATGGGTTGGCCATACCCTACGGAAGACACTCAAGTGTCACCAGACAAGCACTTGAGTGCAACCTACAAAGAAAACAGAAAAGGGGACGTCCTAAACAGTCAACTATCAACTATCCTGGGAGAACATAAAGAAGACAGCTAGAGACCGGGAAAAGGGTGAAAAAATGTTTAGACCCTATGTTCTTTGAGTAGTGGAGAAGGATAAGTAAGAAGCAGATAAGAATTTTTAAGAGGGTTCACTATAATTTTGTAAAATCCAGACGTTCGTATGGTACATCAAGGGAGCAAATAATAGTACTACTGCCACCTACATGGCATTTTGTAAGAGGGAATGAGTTAGGGGCATAGGAAGCTATCCTAGTAAATAAAAAGCGTCACAGAAATCGGATGTGCTGGCCTACTTGTAGGCACATAATTGGCGCAGCATACAATTGCTCTTAGGATCAGATGACATACAAATCACACAGAGTGGTTAACAAGGGGTCGATATGGAGCATTTGAGGAAGAAGAAGGAGAAGATTTCAACATCATGCTATGGGAACCGAGTACTGTGTGGTCAGTTCGATAACCAATGACTATGCTGTGGTTGCCGCATTTTCATCCCATTGTGTAGTCTGCAATTAATTGTTTATATTATTTGGTAGTCTTGCTCCCATGTTACCTTCTATTTGCATATAAATTATATTAACCATTTCAGAGAAAGCGAACCACAATTGAAATTTTGGAAGACATTGACAAGGTAAGCTTCTAAGTGTATGTTTTCTGTTATCAGTAATGGCATTGTAATGTATTGTAACAAGTGAATGGGGAAAAGCTGAATCTCATATGTTAAAAACTAGATGCTTTAGATATATGTGATAAATATGCTTTGAAATAGATTTGTTTGTTTTCATTCGTTTGCTCTTATCAACCAAGTCAACCACTATTTGTAGCCATTGTGGTTTGTGTCGAGAACGTGAGTACGTTGTACCCCCACTATGCCTGTATCATGTGTGAAAGGAACCCCTTTTATATCACATGGTATAAAGAGTAATACGGTGTTAGACCCATATTTTTTATTGAGCCTTAGCACACAATGGGTGATATGGTCAACATCACGCCTGCCTTTATTTATCAGTGCTTTTCCTGGTACCCATTTGAGGCTGGGTCGACCTGAGAGCCGAAGCGGTTGGAAAAATTCCACCCCACTGTGGAATTGAACTAGGACCACCATCCTAAGAAGCAAGCTCACTAACAACTATGCTACTGTGGCTCTCTCTATTGCACATAGGACAAGCTAATATGAATTGTATGCATATCATCCAACAGGGCACAAATTTGTACAGACTGGTAATTGTAAGATTTTACTAACAGAAGTCAGGGGTAATATGAGCTGATAGATTGGCTGGCATGGCTACAAAATCAGAGGGAGCTGCAATGCACCAAAATGACATTCTTAACGCATTGAGAGAATCTTTTCGAACATAGGAGTTTCAGAGTTGTAAATCCCAGTCGCTGACCAAATTGCGACAGATGGATATCGATATTGGTACAGTCCGAAAGTATGCAAAAAGATTGATTAATCAAGCGGGCGTGTTAGACAGGAATATGGTGCTGGATTTGTTGAGACGAGGATCGAAACACCTATGGTAATTCCAGAGTTGTATGTTGATAGTCCTCATATAACTGATAACATTCAATAACTAATTTGTTTCTTAATTTATTTTCCTGCTCAGAAATCAACCACCTCCAAAGAAATCGCAAAGTCAATCAAAACCGGCAAAAGCAGTTTGTGACAAGCCTTCTTATTTACTCCATCGCTGTATATGTTATCGCAGCGGTTGTATTTTTCTGGTTATGGTTTCCAGACACATGGCAGCTGCGTCTGCTTTACTCCATTCCACTTTTAATATTTCCATTTTTGTAAGTTTTGATTTGTTTGTTGTAAATATACATCATGAGAGTGTGTGTTGTAAACATTGTTCATTTGAGGATGATCATCATTGCATATTGGACATGTCCATAATTGCTTCGATCTCCTCCCAAGCATGTATTTCAGTGTGTTTAGTCTAACAACTCCCGTTCAGTGCTGGTTGATGTATCTACTAGGGTTTCTCTCATGGTTTTCCCGTCATGCAGCACCTATCGGAATGCATAACTTGCGCAACCGAGATAAAAAATACCCTTTATCTTCTTTGTTGAAATCTTCAGAGCGTATGTTTTCCCTTAGAGCATAGATTCCCAAATTTTTTCGGCCACTTTGCACGACATACACTTTGTAATGCCCTCCCCATTACAAATGTTTGTCAACCCCAATCCCCACATATATATACGTACTCTATTTTCACTTTGACATTGAAAATTGATATATATTTCTGTCATACATGGTCAATTTTCAAATGATTATTAACATGAAAAAGAAAATTGATGAAAAAATGGATCGTGTAAGATGAGCATAAGATGAATTAAAATGCAGAATTCAAATTTGTTATGATTATTCAATCACGAAAAAAAAACTCACCCCAAATGCTTCTGAACCCACTATGGCCCCTCCCCTGGAAGGCTTCAGCGCCCACAGGGGGCGGTATCGCCGACGTTGGGAAATGCTGCCTGAGAGTATTGATGATGTCAGTTTTGCCCATAGAAGGCCCATTCTCTATCACAACATTTCTCGCCAGTTCATCTGCTCTCTCATTGCCCTTTACCACAGAATGACCTGGGACAAAGATGGTGAGTGTCTGGATTGGTTGTAAACATACATCATAGGAGTGTGTGTTATGAACATACATCATGGGAAAGTGTTATAAACATATATCATGGGAGTGTGCTATTAACATACATCATGGGAGTGTGTGTTATAAACATACATCATGGGAGTGTGTGTTATGAACATACATCACGGGAGAGTGTGTTATAAACATACATCATGGGAGTGTGTGTTGTAAACATACATCATGGGAGTGTGTGTTGTAAACATACATCATGGGAGTGTGTGCTGTTAACATACATCATGGGAGTGTGTTGTAAACATACATCATGGGAGTGTGTGTTGTAAACATACATCATGGGAGTATGTATTCTAAATACACATCATGGGATTGTGTGTTATAAATATACATCATGGGAGTGTGTGTTATATTACTTGTAAATGTACACCTTACTTGACAATACACACATGGACATGATGGAGTGCAGGGCAATGAGCGTGCTACTTTCTTGCAAACAATGCCCCGACTCAAACTGACAGAGGAATGGGCAGAGCCGATGTCATCAATGCGGTACGTCGCTCATTTA
Source organism: Arion vulgaris (assembly GCA_020796225.1). NCBI lineage: Eukaryota > Metazoa > Mollusca > Gastropoda > Stylommatophora > Arionidae > Arion > Arion vulgaris. The sequence goes on along the minus strand of CM036772.1, from coordinate 21,112,338 downwards.
TGTGATACGGGCGAGTCTCAAACACAGGCACGATTGCGAGAATTAGGAGTTTAAATTCTGGACATACCAGACAGTGTCATCTTCATGGTAGAGAGAGAAGATAAATTAATCTAAATCTCATGGGTACGATGAGCAAGTAGATTGTGGAATTGCTGCTGCATTGGAAGACAGAGCACACATGAGAATGTGCAGTGTGATATAACGTCAATCACATAACATTTCTCAGATCCACTGATTTTTAATTCACTGACAGGAAGAACAAAGTATACGATAATACCAACCATACAAATCTTGTTTAATATGATTCCTCATTGTTTGATAGCTCAACATTTGCAGCAGACTTTCTTAGTTTATTAGTTAAAAAGTGAAAATATTTTCTGGAGCTTCAGTAACTACGCTAACACTGAAACTATCATTAAGCTGAATCACGCTAAGCACATAAGAGCTTCCTGAGGGCAGTGTCCTCACTTCTAACAATTTTTTTTTTTTTTAAAAAGGAAACTGCTGAACTGAAATCATTATTTTTTAAGCCAATTCTTCTTCTTCGGACTCTTCATATCGACCACTTGTTAACCACTGTGTGTGATATGTATGTGATCGGAGCCTTAGAGTTATGGTCATCATCATCAAGGTGCGTATCCTTTATAGGACGTTGCTCTCTTTGCAGCACATCTGAAATTCACTCTATCTCTAGCCAGTTCACCCACTTCGTCGATGGTCATATTCATGGTTTCTTCAATATCTGGTAGCCATCTTCTTCTTGGTCTGCGTCCTGGGACCCTGCCCTCTAGTTCTGTTCTTTCCAAGCCATTGTGACGCTTGATGTGACCAAAGTATGTAATTTTTCTGTATAGTATGTTGTTTATCAGCCAATTCTCTTTAACATTTAGTTCTTTCAGGACATCAGTGTTCTGAGAGTTATTGTACTTTCTGCTAGTTATGCACCTACAAGTACATCCAATTTCTGCGACGCTTTTATTTACTAGGGTAGCTTCCTAGGCCCCTACCTCAGTCGCCTCTTATGACATGCCTTGTAGGTCGCAGTGGTACTATTGTTTACTTTAAGCATGGGAGTTAAGCCAATTGAATTTATGAATTTAAATTGTCCTTGTTTTTGTCATAAGAATACTTTGATTATTTTTGTCTTCAGAATTTGGGGAGCGAAAAAGTTGCTGCATTGGTACTTTATACAAAGAATATCATCAAATGGTGAGTGTTTGTATTGATGAAGTGAGAACTGGATATTGATTTGTTTGTTTTGTTGCATGAAATCATAGTAGTGTTTTGCTGTTGAATAGTGTTTTACTGTTAGAATGTTGGAGGTTTTTTGTTAGATCAGATATTGGTGGTAGTTTATTTGTTGGGATGTTGGTGCGCAGCTCCCAGTAACATAAGGGTGAATAGCTTAGCCGACAAATTAGAAATTCCTGTTAGATGGGGGCTGAGTTTTGTATATGTTTGATAGAACACTACGATTTTTTTCAATTTTGCTCAATTCTATGTGTTCCTGGTTATTTATTGGTGAAAAATGTTAATAATACTAATATTCCTTAGCTTTAAATTTAACTTGTGACATAATGTAGCCTTGATTTAGCATGAATTAGTCTATATACAGCAACATTGGAATGCGAGGATCACACGCCAGTTGTGGTCTTATAACCTAGAATTTTTACCTGAGCCCGTCAGCCATATATTTATCGGAGGCCACGGTTGGTGGTTGTTTATTGAATGACATTTTAGAGGTTATTTGTTCTGTAATATATTGGTGGTTTTTCGGTTGAATGGTATGTTGATGGTTTTTTGTTGAATCATTTGTTGGTGGTTATTTGTTGAATGGTATGTTGGTGGTTACAGTGTAAGTCAGTAAGTAGCTCATAGTGAAGAATGAGATTCAACAAATAACCACCAACAGTCCATTTAACACACAAACTCCAGTATCCACAGGTGATAGAGCAATTTTGTATAGATAAAATGCCTGTCTGCCCAGCATGTTCTTAGCGCATTGGACGGCAGGGGACAAGTTCCCTGTGAATGCGGTTAAAATCCGCGATCTGACAGAAAAGCCACAGGTTCTCCAGATTTACGGTGGTCGTGGCACCAAACTGAAGGGTTATGATACCCATGGCACCGAGCCAAAGAGCTCAAGTGCTTCTGGATCTAAAAAAAAAATATAGATAAAGGTGATAAAATATAAAGGAGTTTTATAAATGAATTAAAACAAATGTTAAAGGAAATGCATGAGGAAGGTGGTGGTAATCATCAGGAAAGACTATGAAATGAGGACACCAGAAGCAGAGTGGGCATAACTTCATGCACCACCGAATACATTGAAAGACAACAAATGCAGTGGTTCTGACATTTAATGAGAATGGAATACAACCAACCACCAATAACAGCATACAATAAAAAGTGATCAGGTAATAAAGCCAAAGGAAGACTGAGAGAAAGATGGATAGACAATATCAAGAGCACACTAAATAAACACGAATATAACACAACAAGGGTGACTCATCTGGTCCTGGAATGCAAATTAAAACGCCCACTACTATGTTTAACAGCAAGAGTGGACACCTAATTCCATCATCCACTGGGTGTTGGGAGGGGGGAACAATAGACAATGAAAATACAATTTAACTTTAGAAAAGTCACTTTCCGTGTAATCATCATCAAATAGCTTGTCCTGAGCAGAACTTTGCCACTCCAACAGTCCTCCGGAATTTCTCTCTCATAGGACAGATGTCCTGCCTCTGCAGCCGTCATGTTCAAACCATCAGTTACATCCTGAATCTATCTTTTTTGTGGTCTTCCTCTTCTTCTCTTTGCCGGTATGCCTCTTTCCATGATGGTCTTCTCCAGCCCTTCATGTATTTTTATATGACCAAAATATCTCAATTTTCTCTTTCTTATTTGTATCTTCTTCTTTTGTCATCACACTGCTACCGGGTTGTTGCCCAGTGTTGCGGTTTTCTGTTTTTGTCTTGCCCTGTTCTGGTGGCTTGGGGAATTGTTATTTTGTTCTTTCACAGGATTCTGCTATGCCATCTAACCATATTTTTCATGGTCTTCCTCTTGCCTTCTTTGCCGATGTTTTGTTGTAGAAGAATCTATATACTGTGGAGTTTGGATGCATTCTTATTAAGTAGCCAAACCATATCATTCTTTGTTTCTCAATGTAATTTAAGCAAGGTTCTGTGCCAACTTTCTTTCTTATGCTGATGTTGGTGACTCTGTCTTTTCTGGTGTTGTTGGTAACTTTTGCAGGCAGCGCATTTCACATGTAGTTATTTGTATCATCAGCCAGAAATATCACTTTCCCATGTACAAATATCAATATTGTTGATGTTGTTTCTTTATCAGATACAGAATTACAGGATCTCAGGGAGAGAAAGAACCAAATTGTAAGTAGTTCCTATCTCTTCTAATGCTGTCTTCTTTCCTCATCATATTTTAAATTTTACCTTCCAGTCATTGGTCATGTTATATTATTATCAAGATTGTGGACACAGGCCCTACCTGAGTGGAATCTCCGCAACACTAAGCATAGCACTACATGCCTAGAGTTGTTGGAGGTTTCTGGGTTTGAAAAAAAGCAGGGTACTCTCCCCCACTTAACTCTTTCCACTCTTTAAGCCGCACACTGCACCATGACGGAACTCCGTTGCACGCTATTAGCCGCACACTGCACCATAGAGATGCTTCCCTTATAAGAAGTCTTTCTAGTTTTACTTCTACTACTTTTCAACCTTGTTATTCTATTGGGTTGTCCAGTTTTATTCAATTTAGCATGTAATAATAATAATATATATATATTTACTGACGAGTAGTTAGGATTTTTTTTTACCTCCCTTGAATTAACTGTTTAAAAATTGAGGAAATAACTCCGTGTGGAAAGAGTTAAACATAGGAAAAAGTGTGACAGCTCAAAATTCCTGGGGTTCAAGAAGAAGAAGAAAATCAAGATTGTTACCAGGGCAAAACCAGTCTTCTTTGTCATTTTATTTTGAAGGTACTTTATTGCTACTTAATAATCACATGAACAGAATTCAAACATAACACACTCCACCAGATTGTCATTTGTGTAGGCATCATCAGGAAACATTTCACCACCACCTTTTAAAGTGTCAAATGCTTGATGATGTGAGCATGATTATTCTTCCTACAAGGAGACAATAAAGTAAGTGCCCACTTGATCGAAGCCGAAGGTCGAGAGCCTTCATTAAATGCCACATGGCTACCCTTGTACAAAACTAGGAGTGCCATCGATCAAAGGATTGATGGGGCTTGATAGTTTATAAACGTTTGTGCGTTCCGTTGTATGGGGTCCACCTGGTATGGCACATCTGGGACGGGACCCTAAAAAAAATGTTTTTTAAAAGCAGATACCACTACATAGCATTCTGCCATATTGCATGAGCCCAAGAACAAGAAGGAAGCATTTTTTTGTAATTCGAAAGGGCTACTTTTGATGATGTGGTAGATTCTGAGAGTTGTCTTTAATCTTCTAGATGACTGCTTGGCTCAAGATGTGGTGGGTGCATTGTCATGAACTGGTTGATCTTCTGCTCTGAAGAGTGACTCTCTTACAACTTCTAGGCATGCCAAACATGATTGAGTTGATTTACTTCCAGCAAACTTCATCCAGTGTCGAACATGGCCAATAACAGCAACTAATGAGCGGAAAATCATAACGATGAAGATGATGTGCCTTAGAAGAGCTACAGGTGTGACAGTAAGAGACAAAATTAGAAATGAAGAAATCAGAAGAAGACTGGATGTGAAACTAGTCATACAATTGATAATAGAACAACAGATTAAATGGTTTGGACACCTGACAAGAATGCCCTGGTATCGCCTACCACAGAGAGCCACACTGAAAAAGTATAATGAGTATGGAGCAAGAGGAAGACCACGCAAATTATGGAGCGACAGCATCAAGAACAGCTTTAAGAAAATGAATAACAGCTTACAAAGTGCCTTAGAACAAGCACACACAAGATCATTACATTCCTCCTCCAACACTTCTATAATGAAGCAAATGGTGAAAGAAACAAAGGGGGTCAAGGGTTCCATTGAGAGGGTCCCCAATGTAATTTAGAAGATGGCAAGAATCTTGTGACTGAGTTTTTTAAGATTACAGTAGCTGCATTTTTTGTGATCTGACATTCACCATTATAATTTATTCCAAATTTGATGTTTATCCTAGCTTGAGGATGTCATGGAGACAGAGACCTATAAGAAGGCCAGAGAAATTCTGGAAAAATTTGACCCAGGAAAACTCAGGAAATTGGAAGTAAGTCAGATAATTTTTGAAAAATACTTGAATTACTAGTCATGTTATTTATTTATTCAGAGATTCCTGATCTTAGTTTAGGTGAGACCGAGTTCCTAGTTCAAGATGGACGGTAAAGCTCAGGTCCCATGTTCAAGTTGAGAATGTAAAAGAACCAATGACAGTTCAAAATTGAGAAGATCAGGCTGAAAAGTCGCTGTCTGGGAAAAATTCAAAGAAAATTTCCTAAATAAAATTCCTACAAAATATTTTTACCATCTCCTAAATTACATCGGGGACCCTCTTTGGTGCTATGGAGTTTGTGCTCTTCCGCTGAGATCTTCCTGTGTAAGAAAGATTGGAACACACATGGTTACTCAACAAAGTGAATGGACAATGGTCCTATCAATAAGTCCTAATGAAACATAGGGCTACAGCAAACAAGTGTACATACCAGGAAGTTTGACATTAAAAGCTGACTAAGACACAAAGTGCATTCACAACTCTTTAGACAGTGTGGAAATCAGCACAATACAGCATCAGAGCCAAGATTAATATTTAACACAGCTGTGTGCTATCAACTTTACTATACGGATCAGAATTGTGACAAATGACGGAATAAAATATGTCCAAACTTTTCACTTTCCGTACAACTTGTCTGCGAAAGACCTAAACCGGTGTTCTGGTCAAATACTACATATAGTCAAGAACTACTTGCACCAGTGTCAACAAGAGAATATGATCATCCAAAAGAGACACTGGAGATGGATTGGACATATGATACGCATGGAGACTAACTCTGTCATAAAAACTGTACTGAGATGGACTCTGGAGGGTGAATGAAAACGTGGAAGACCCAAAAACTATCCACAAGAGAACAATAGAACAGGAACTGAAAAAAATTCACCACAATTTCAATGCAATAAATAGGATGATCAAGGAAAGATCAAATGAAATGCTTTTCTTCTTCTTTGCGTTCTTTCTTTACGACCAATTTTAATTGCTCTTTGTGATATGTTTGATCTTTGCCAAGAACATGTATACGTTGCACATTGATTTGGTAGGTCCCTAAACGAAGACTTCTACATGTTTAGGACACATGCATCCGATTTCAGCCAAACCTCCTTAGTCGCCTCTTACGACATGCGAGGCAGGTAACAGTGGTTCTATTCTTTACACCCCAAATTTGGACCCGGTAACCACTCGGACGGAAAGGCTTTTGATGCTGCCCTAAAGCCAAGGATGTTGCAGGCAAACAAGGAAGAAGTTGTGAGGTTGTTTTCTTCATTGCCATTATTTCTCTCTTTAAATTTTGTGTCTATTTGTTTCTGTCGTGTTCTCTTCCACAATTCTGTATTTATCACTTTGCCATATGAAACTTGCGTATGCGAGCGAATTATCTCTAGGTAAACTTCTGTAGTTTAAACATTTTTGTAGTTTAAACAACATGCCATAGAGCTATGATACAGGACATATTTAAAATTTTGGTGGGACAGGTTAGTGTAATGCAAAAGCGTTTGCCTGTCGACTTGGACACAAGAGGGTTTTGGGTTCAATCACATGCTCGACATTCCACACATGAGGAAAAGAATTGGTCCTGCCACCTCCTGCATACTAGGGTCTAGACATGTGAAGTGACTCATACCCTAAGGTCTGAAAAGGTTATGGGAAGTTTAATTTAATTTATTATATTATTTTTTATCTGTAATCCTGTTTTGCCTCACAGTGTCAGGATAAGAAGAGATTTCTAGAACGGATAATTGTGTGTGTTGCTTTTTTGTCCGATCCAGAAGCACTTGAGCTTTTCAGCTCTTCGGCTTGTGCCATGGACATTGCAACTCTTTGGTTGGTGCCACAAACACCGTAAATCTGGAGAACCTGTGGCTTTTCTGCCAACCCGCAGAATTGAACCACACTCACATGGGGCTTGTCACTCGTTGTCCAACGGGCTATGAACACGCTGGGCAGGCGAGCTTGTATGTGCTTCATAAACAGTGTTTTTATTTTATTGAACAGTCTAAACTCATTTAACACAGGGAAAGCTATCCGACTTCAGAGTAAGGCTTGCTTTCCTTATCACCAGTGTCCCTCACCATTCAGACTAACCGTACTCTGACTCCAGAAATACTTGTAATTTTGATCCCCAAAAGCTACGGAAAGTAGACCTGAAAACAATGCTAACAGAAAATAGATGCTCTTGATCATAAGGCTCACAACAAGGTGCAGCATAACTCATTTACTTGTTATCTTATGCGATCGACGTCATGGCACATGTTTACTTATGAAGAGTGGGACAAATTTGTCTAGATGAAGTCCTCCAATTGAAGAGCCTTAACAGATAGGCATAGTAACAGATTTTGTGTCTCAATTGGGCCAACCCCAAACTATTAATAGTCACCCTGGCAAATTTTGGAGAGCTAGGAATCTGGGAAAGCAGGAAAAAAATACTGGCTAACCTTCATTAGAGCTAAGAAGTCTTAACATAATGTAGTGGAATGTAGGGAGATCTGAAGTTGAAGGATTGACTCATTGTGCCAGGTTTTACCCCATATGGCTCTGTCTCTCTCGGAACATAATGTAGGGAGATCTGAAGTTGAAGGATTGATTTCATTGTGTCTTGTTTTACCTCATATGACTCTGTCCCTCTCCGAGCATAATGTAGTGGAATATCATCATCATCAGGTGCCGTGCTGGCTGGCGTAGGCGATCATGGATCTCCACAAATCTCTGTCGTTGGTGTTTGCTATCAACTCAGATGTTGACGCTCTACCGTGCCATGAAGTCAGGCCATACAAAATTTTCTCTCTGTGTCTTCCTCTATCTCGTCTACCCTCGATTTTACCGGTTGTCACAATGTGTTCTAAACCTCCCTCCTCATCACATGCCCGAAAAATGATGACTGCCTCTTTCTTATATTGATGATAAGCTTTCTCTGTGTCTTGATCTCATTCAACACCTCAACATTAGTCATTTTAGCAATCCATGGGATTCTCATCATTCTTCTGTAAAACCACATTTCTGTGGCCCTCAGAGATTTTTCGATCTGTGTGTTCATTTTCCGTGACTCACAACGATATGTCAGTATTGGTTCTATGTAGCACCAATATGGCTCAGTCCTTCTCGGAACATAATGTAGTGATATGTAGGGGTCCTAAAGTTGAAGGACTGACTTCATTGTGTCTGGTTTTTCCTCATTTGCTCGGTCCATCTCCTCAGAAATAGCACACCACCAAGAGTATTGCGCACAGCACGCACTCCATAGCTCATGCACCAATCCTAGGGTCTCCGGTAAAAATGCACTCGTGAACAGGACGGATTCGAACCCACAAACATCAGAACACAAGACAAAAACCACACTTAGCCACGGAGACCCATCTATAAAAATAAAAAAATAAAGGAACCCTTTCATACCTCGAAGTATATAGGGCAATACAGTGTTAAGCCTGTATTTTCATTGACCGTCGGCACACGATGGGTGATGTGGTCAGCATCACGCCGGCCGCCTTTACTTTCCCAGAGCATGTCTGGTACCCAGTTGAGGCTGGGTCGACCTGAGAGCCGTCGCGGTCGGGAAAAATTCCATGCGCACTGCAGGAGTTGAACCCAGACCACTAGCCTTGAGAAGCGAGTTCACTAACAACTACGCTACCGCGGCTCTCAGACCCATCTATGTATCTGTAATATTTCACCCAAAAGCTGGTAGCTAGCAGTGAAGTAACATGTGAAATGATTATTGTAATTGTCTAAATTTCTGTTGTAACTATTGCTTATTATTCACCTCTGACCTGATCACTTAGATTTGTTCTGTATTCTGTGTGCTCTCTTAGGGAATTCCAGAAGCAGTGCCTCCAGATGCTGGTTCACCTGGAACATGTAAGTTCTTATCGACTGCTCTTTCAATATTTCAAAATATTTCTCTGAAAATTCAGAAGTGATGAAATCAGAGAAATGTCTGGTTAACCAATAGTAACATCTGTTACAAGAATGAGATGATGAAGATATTTTGGGGATGCCTGGAGAAGAAATGATCAAAGAATACCAAAGCTGGCATTGAAGTGGGAGGCAAAGGGCTCAAGAAAGAGAGGATGTTCTAGGGAAACCCTGAAACAAACTTTGCTGAGAGACGCAAAAAATATCGGACTCAATTCCATGAAGAGATTGAGTCAGTTACCCAGGATAGAACGGTATGGAGAAATTACTAGCAGGTCCTATGTAATGTATAACAGTATGAGAGGAATATATATATATATGTATCACCAAGTAAAGGAGAGATCGAAACTAGAATCCAGCAACATTACATACCAACATACCCCAATCTTGAAACACCATGTAATTCCAGTAGAGACTAAAGACAGATTATAAATGCAATCTTCATATCAACACTGTGCTACCATTGTCAAACATGGACACTGACAAAAGAACAAGAAAGGAATATTACCACCTGTGAAAGATGATTGAGGAAAGCGGTAAATAAAACAAGAAGAGACCGTAGAAGAAATGAGGAAATTAGAAGAACAGTCGGAACAACACCTGCTATTAGATTCATTGAAAAACAGAGACTCAAATGGTTTGACCACTTCGTGGGAATGAACCTGAATACACTAGTTGCAAGAGCATACAGCTTGAAAACGGAATCATCAAGAGGAAGGGGCAGACCAAGAAAAGGGTGAGTTGATGGAGTTACAGACATCTTAAAACTCCACAATACTACATCATGTCAAGCGACCGAGCATGCACTATCTCAGAAACCGATCATCAGTTAAACCTGCTACAGCTAATGGCAAAAAAAAGCAGAGAAGGACGAAAGAAAAAAGTAAAGGGGCAATGTCTTCTGTAGTGCAACCATGTACTTTGTGCAAACAGAGAATTTTGGACCAAACTGGCCTCAAACTGCAGAATTTTCACCGCATATGGTCGTCACTGACGCAGTGTTATCAACTTTGCAATGACAACCCCTTTGACCGTTCACTATAGTGCAAGCCTATTGTATAGCTGAAGTTGGTACGTGCCAGCTGCAGCATTGATCAGCAATTCTATATCACCATGGCATTGCTATCAGCAGTGACAGGATTTTGAGCCACAGCCGTGCCTTCACAAGACTTCTACATAGACCTGGAGAAACTGCTGATTTTGTCCTGATAATATGATTAAAATTTTCACAAAAACCTCAACAGCACACACCAGATCATTATATTTCACCCACTTACTGAACAATGCAGACACAGCAAACACCTACATAAAATATGAATAAGTTGAACAGCTCTCTGCCAGTGTCAGCAGATGAACAGACAACAAAGCAATACTGTCTTCTCCTCGACGAGCTGACAGACAACATGTGACCACACTCAGTTAGCCTTCTTCTTTGCGTTCGTTCTTCCCGACCAATTTTAATCGCTCTTTGTGACATGTTTGATTTTTGCCAAGAACGTGTATACGTTGCAGATTGGTTTGGTAGGCCCCTAAACTCATAGATTTCTGCATGTTTAGGACACATGCATCCGATTTCAGCCAAACCTCCTTAGTCTACTCTTACGACATGCGTGGCAGGTAACTGGTTCTATTCTCTACACCCCAAATTTGGACTCCGGTAACCACTCGGGCGACTCAATTAACCTGAAAACAAAGCTTTGGAGAAACCTGATAGACCTTAACCAGACTGCCCAGTTTGTGACCCATTGTTGATTAAGTGCATGATCAGAGATCGCTAAAGAAGAAGTCTGACAATAATTTTATTGGTTTACCTTGACTTTTGATTACTGGTTACTGAACTGATGTCACAGAACTCCAGACACACCCATAGGTGCTCATTCTCCCCAAGCAGATGTCAAAGGATATGCATACGGATGGTTCCTGTGACTCGCTGGTTAACCACACTCCTCTCTCTGCCCCCCAGGCATCCAACTCTACTTGTACATCTTGTAATTCCAAACTCGTTGAATCACTGGATTTATTCAACAAATTTTAGTCTCCTCATCCAACAGTGTTATCAATATTAGAGAAAACTGCAGTAAAACTATGTAGCAATGGCGAAACAAGTAAAAACAAAGTACTGTAGTTTTACAAAAACAATAACAATACACAGCAACGTTTCAACCAAAAGGTCTTTATCAAACAAAGGATACAAAAGAAGTGAAGAAACTCACTTCTTACATGGCACATTACATATAGAAACAGACAATAACTTTCTAACGGCCCTAAAATGAAAACTTGTGACTATAAACGAAAAACATGCCTCCTATCCATCTTAAACTCCCTAACAGTCAATGCTTTTAATGACTAACCTAAATACAGATGATGACCTGCTAACACTTTCTGTAAGCTGACTTTTTTTTGTTAACAGTGATTCATCAAAGAACTTTCCAAAGAGTAATGCAACCTCCCATGAGAATGCCAGGTCCATCTTCACCTAGACCTGGTCCATCAGGTATTGTACAAGGACAGAATGGAGCCCCATTTCACTCATCTCCTGTGTTTCGTCCAGGTATGGCAATGCCACAACCAAGACCAGTGTCTCCATCACAGGCTGTACTGGGGGGAGAATTTGGTAAGTAGTTATGAAGTATTTTTGACATATAAAGAGACACAAATGGAGAAGACTATCAAAGTCCATAGATTCAAGTATCTGGGAACATTTCCTAACATCAGATGGAAGATGTAAAACAGAGATTAGGGGTAGAATAGATTAAGCTAAAGCAGCTTTTATGAAAATAAAAATACACTATTTGTGAATTCACTACCAATGACACACAGCTGAAACAAGTACTTCAGTGCTACATTGAACCAATACTTATGTATGGCAGCGAATCATGGACAATTAAAAAAAACCAATCAATAAAATCATTAGGAGCCATAGAGTTGTGGTTTTACAGATGAATGCTGAAAAATTCCACGGAGAGCGAAGAAAACATGAGTTTTTAAAACATGCCTGCAAACAAAGAAACCTTTTCAAAAGAATAAGAATCAATCAAGGTTCTTCTGGCATATAATGCGAAGAGGAGGCTTAGAACATTTGATTTTAGGGTACAGCTGGCCAGAATTCAAAGGGTTACGGGCACTTAAGGTAGGGGCCAAAAACAATTTTCACACATTTCAATCTTGTGCCTTTCTCACTATAGCATTTGAATTTTATAAGCAGTTTAGGTTTTTTATGTCTCTGTTTCTGTAGCTTTTTTGTCCCCAAGTTAACCCGCTATGAATTCAGGCTTAGTCATGGCACATAATATAGCGTGTCTGTCTGATTTGTGTGTGAATACTTGCTTTCCTTTTCACCATTGTCAATCTCCATTCACGCCCGAGTGGTTACTGGGGCCCAAATTTGGGACGTAAAGAATAGAACCACTGTTACCTTCCACGCATGTCGTAAAAGGCGACTAAGGAGGTTTGGTTGAAATCGGATGCATGTGTCCGCTAGGGAATGCTAACCCGAAACAAATGCTTGCAGAAAACGGATGCACCAGGCCGTAAGGCGCATAACATGGTGCAATGGCCCCTCACAATGCAGAATGGGATAACGGATTCTACGGTCGCCAATCTGCCTCTGAGATTTAGCCACGCGGTAAGAATGTCAGACCCATCATCACGAGGGTGGCCAAAACTTACTGCAGGAAGAGGTCGGCACAAACGGGAAGCAGAAATCATAGGAATTATATCCTACAGAACTGCCCCCAGTATGCAGACTTGAGAAGAAAGAGGTAGCCCACTTACACTAGTGTCCAAGACAAACTGTATGGCGTGGCTGATAATCTGAGACAGACGGCTGCCTTTATTAGAGAATCCAAATCCCAATCTAGTGAGAATGTAGAAGAAGAAGAAGAATCTCCATTCAAATTCAGGGGAGCATTACTCCGTCTTGAGATGTGTTTCTGTAGCTGTTTTTTTTAAATTACAGTGTGGTGTTACCAACCCCACTACTAACCCTTCTAGTCATCTTTTGCGGCAAGCAAGAGGAGACTGTGGTTATATCCTTTGCTACCTCGAAAAGCTTACAGAGAATATGTTCATTAAATAGTAGATAATATTCTGTGCTTGTATGTATTGTTATTTATTATTTAAATGTGCAGGAACAATGATATGTATGTCTGTATCCTTTGTTGTTTCAATATTAACATTTCTAAGTCTTTGGTGGAATTTTTCTATCCAGTTCGGCCTAATCGTCCACCAATGGCTCGGTCGGTTCTGCCTCAAGAGCGTGGCATTATGGACAGGCTGATGGATTATCTTGTGGGCGATGGACCAGAGAACCGATACGCTCTTGTATGTTGGCAGTGTTTCTCTCACAATGGCATGGCTCTGAAGGAGGAATTTGAATATTTAAGTAAGTTGAAATTTACATCCATGATACAATTTGTATGTTATTGTTACTGAGTAATATTATGCGTATTAACTGTAGCGAGCATGTGCGTTAACTGTAACAAAATTACTGAATAATATATATATATGTGTATATATATATGTATGTATGTATATGTTAACCCTACGTATGTCTTTTACATTCTATTGATACAATTCTTACAGGCTTTCATTGTTGCTACTGCTATGCTTTGAACCCAGCTAGAAAACAGCGGCCAACAGCCCCAAGGTTAGAGTTCTTTGCACCTCCTGGAGTAGAAAGACATCAAGAAACAGGTAATGTGTTTGTGATCAGATTAAGTACCATCTCCACAAAAAGTGAACTGTAATGGGCCTCCCAACATTTTCTTCCTTCCTTCCTTTTGTTTGCTTGAAATATTGACTATATATTCAATGTTATATAAACGTCACTATTCTTTTGTAGCTCACACAGAGTTCCATGCAGTTTTCTTTCCAGAGTTGTAGATTTCTCACTAGGCCAGTGAGTCGGCTTCAGAATATCATATTCAGGACAGTCTTGAAATGTGTCTTCTGCTATCTAGGATGCCTGTCTAGATGTACACATTTGCTGTATTGCCAATCTTGAACCTTTTATACATGTATCTGCGTGCTTATTATTTTCTGTTATATATATATAATTTTTTTTTCCCCTATCCAGAAGCACTTGAGCTTTTCAGCTCTTCGGCTCGGTGCCACGAACACCGTAAATCTGGGGAATCTGGCTTTTCTGCCATCCCGCGGAATTGAACCCGCACACACAGAGGGATAGTCACCCGTAGTCCAACGCGCTACGAACACGCTGGGCAGACGGGCATATATATATATATATATATACATAAATATGTATATCTCTTTTCAACTCCCAACAGAGCACAGGTCTTCAACAAACTTCTTCTAACCCTTTCTCTCTCTTGCCATCCCTTTCAATTCTTTCCACATCCTACCTATCCTTTTAATATCAGTCTCCAGCTGTCTTCTCCAGGTATTTCTATGCCTTCTCCTACTCCTCTTTCCCTGCAGGTTCCAAAACAATGCCTGTCTTGCAATGCTTCCGGTCTGCCTTCTCAATGTATGATGAAGTATAGTTTTTGTAAATTTGACCCAAGCAACCCTGACTGCTACACCTTGCATAAGATAGAGAGCTTTTCAGGAAACCTGTCATGGAAGCAAAGATCCACGAGGGATGTAACAATCAATGATGAATACCTGACTGCTTGATTTTGTAGGTTTAAAGTTTGTTTCTATGGCACCCAAAAATCTCACTGACAGCTAAACAGCAGATGATAAACAGCATTTTCATACCTACTCTGTGTTACCAGAGCCAAACATGGACAATATGCAAAGCACATTCGCAAAAAATAACTACATGTGAAATGCAATGCCTAAGAAAAGTTACAATCATCAGTGTAAGAAAGTTGGCACATAACCTTGCTTGAATTACATTGAGAAACAAAGAAGAAAGTGGTTCGGCTAAAGAATGCAACCAAACACCACCGTATACAGAGTCTTCTACATCAGGAAATAAGGCGAGAGGAAGATCACGAAAACGATGGTTAGATGGTATTTTAGAATCCTGTCAAAAATCAAAAATAACTATCACCCAAGTCATCAGAACACTACAAGACAAAATTAGAAAACCACAACACTGGGCAACAACCAGGTAGCAGTGTGATGACAAAAGAAGAAGAAAGTTTGTTTGTGCCGTATTTGTCAATCGTAAGTTCATTATATCAATGTTTCAACTTCTTTGAAAAAATTTAAAACTTTTCTTTTTGATGTCTAGATACGAGCAGCGATGGAAGTGGCAGTGATGATATTGATAAAGAGGATGAAAAGTATCGACGCAGTAGCGTAGAGTCATCCAAATCAAATATGTTCAAAGACATTTCTGTTATTCAATCAGCTGATCCTGCTTCAGCTCCATTGTCTGCATCTGATATTTCTCCACTGCTACATCAGAGAACTGTTGATGGAACATCCGTCATGGGAGAAGTTGGAGAGATGGTACAGATAAATGAAAAAGATCCTGAGTTTCAAGATGTCAAAGTGCCTGGGTCTGTGCATGACCAAGGTAAAGAACCTGAGTTTGAGCATACTAAAGATAATGGGTCAAAGTCAGGGGAAGCTGAAGACATAGGACTTATTGAAGGTGTAATCAATTGCCTTAAACCTAGTGGAACTGTGGATCAGGTACCAGGAACATTGGAACCTGCATGTTCTGAAGCAAATGTTACTAAGTCAACAAGTCATCAGGTCCCACTTAAGCTTGAAGATATTTCTAATTCAAACATTGAACCATTGAAGGAGAGTCCCCATCTCCCAGACATGATTCATAGCCAGATTGTGATTAAGTCATCTGTGGATGTGATCGTTAGCTCCAACTTAAATGAGGGCAGTTTGACCTCCCTGGATGCAGCCCATCATGATTCAGATTTACTTGACACAACTCAGATGGATATTCAATTTATGGATTACAGCCAAACTGAAGTTTTGGGTGATTTGGATTAGAAAAGTAATGTTAGTAAAGATTAAGATGAAAGTTAATCCTTGAATGATAAATGTACTTCATTAGGCACACCTGTAGTTAGTCATAAAACAGTTGTCACAATGAAATAGTGTTCAACTTGGGTGTTAGACCTGCGGGGTAATGGTGGCTTGGTAGTATAACAGTGTTAACAGTGTTTCTCAATTTCTGAGATGATGTGACCCTATAAGTAATAATGCTCCCTTATTTATTTTTTTAATATATTATAGGGTAACTGCCATACAAATTTGAGAAACTAAGTGATTCATCATTCATAATAGAATATAAAGCTGCATCTCACCGGCCACTGATTTACATTTTAGATTATTTTTTTCTGCTCTTCTTTTAAGATCCCCAACTGGATTGTCTTCTTCTTCTGTTGCTGTTTGTTGTATGGAAACATTTTTATGTGTTTTATCGGTTTGCTTCTTTATGGCTGAAGATTATAACTGTTCTTACTAGCTAGAAGTTTTAATTATGGAGCATATGGAATATTTTATTGGAGGCATCAATACTACCTATTGCTCTCATCCTGCTGGTACCATATTGCTGTTCAGTCCGTGACTTCTTACTTGCCCATCATGAAACTGTCCATATTTTATTGGAGGCATCAATACTATCTATTGCTCCATCTCATCCTGCTGGTAATACATTGCTGTTCAGTCCGTAACTGCTTAATTGTCCATCATTAAACTGGCTTAGATTGTAGAAGAAACTCCATAACTTCTTCAGTTTTTAGCCAACCTTTGATACAGAGACTGTGCTTGATCTGCTTTGAATTGTTTCCATATTCTAGTCATGTTTTTACACATTCTAGTCAAGTAGTTTGAAAAATGTACAAATTTAAATACATTTTTAGAATATATATATATTATGTTTTAGGATTTAGTGCACCAACTGCTTGTTACACTTAAAAATATTATCTCCCAAGTATTTTAGTTGTATATTGTGTGAAATGTTTGGTGATCCGATCAGATGAAGTACCATCTCCATATCTAAGGTTGGCCATAATGGATTTGTTAAGGTGTTAACAGGTTCTTTCCTTGCTATAGTGGTCAGTTAAGATTAAGTATCATCTTCTGCTTTTGTTGTCACAGTTACCAGGTTGCTGCCCAGTGTCATGGTTTTGTGTTTTTTGTCTTGCGCTGTTCTGGGGGCTTAGGCGATAGTTATTGTTACTTTTTGACAGGATTCTGCTATACCGTCTGTCCATCTTTTTCAGGGTCTTCCTCTGCCTTCTTTTGGATGTTTTGTTGTTGTAGAAGACTCTGTATACAGAAGAGTTTTGTTGTACCATCTCTAAATTTAAGGGTGTCTGTAACGGATTTCTTAACGTTTTCTTTCCTTGCCATGGTGGTCAGATCAGATTAAGTATGATCGCCACACCTCGAGGGCATACTGGTCTTGTGTGTGCTTGTTCTAAGGCACTTTGTAAGCTTTTATTCATTTTCTTAATTCTGTTCTTGGTGTCATTGCTCCCTTTTGTTGTGCTTACATGAGTTAATCAACTATGCTCCAATGATATATTTCTTTCATACATTCATCTCAGTTGCTGTTCATGAACTTAATAAAACTGGCCAGAATTCCTAATGTAATTTTAGATAATGGTTATTTTGTAGTCATTTTTAATTGATATATTAATAATTTTTGCCCAGGCAGCTACTCTTCAGCCTACACTTATTGATTTTCAAACCACCATAAATTCTTATTTGTGTGTAACATTTTTACACAGGACCAATTACGAGGATAGTTATATAGAAAAATGACATATTATTTGTATCTCTATATGAATTCTGTATCTCGAAAAATTTCATTTTACCCTTACTTAATGAATCACCCTTGTAGTTAATCATCTACCTTCAGTAGAACTAGGAACGTGGCAGCCTCTACTTGAGGTCAGAGTTCACTGCTAATATTTTGTCCAGAATCATTCCAATGATGCGCCCGTGTTGTACCAGACTCAAAAGGGAAGCAAATATTAGTACCACTGCGATGTACAAGGCATGTAGTAGAAGCGACTGATGTAGGACCTAGGAAGCTACCTAGTAAATAAAAGCATCGCAGAAATCGGATATGCTGGCCTACTTGTAGGCTCAGATCACATACAAATAACACAAAGTGGTTAACAAGTGGTCCTTATGGAGCGTTAGAAGAAGAATTCCAATGATGAAATGAACCTTTGATGTGAGATGCTTGTGCTTATCCCCAACACTAGATCAACCTCCTAAAATTATGTTTGTCTGTAAGGGAACCGTGAGCATTTATTCAAGTTTAGCAAAAGTTTCAGTTGTATAAAACTGACCTCTCATACACACTTAAATCAATTCCTTCACAGGACTTATCCTATTCTAAATCCTAATATTTTAACAACTTTTTAGGTAGATGATGTTTCTATTTGTTCTTATTCGCCCGCTATAAATTCATAGTCATAGATATGACTACTCTAACTAGTTTTTGTGTGAATGCTTGCTTTTCTCACAATTCAGACAAGCCGTACTCTGAATTCAGAGGTAGTAGGAAATAAATATGAGGGTCTCTGTAGCTATGTCATTACACCTTTGCCTTACGTTCTGAATGTCATGGGTTCGAATCCAGACCGTTCTGTTCAAAGATGTATTTTTTCCAGAGACCTCTAAGATTATTTCTGGAGTTTGTGTTTTGTACGATACTCTCAGCTGATGGTGTGCCATTTCTGCAGAGAGGGACTAAGTCATCTGGGGTAAAACCCTGATGCAATGAAATCAATCCTTCGGCTTTAAACCCGTTATGAAGTAAATCTGCACTTATTTTTCTTCTATTTTCCCAGCATATTTATCTTTGACATACCCTGTGCCTGTTTAAGCAGTTGTCTTTGCTTATAGCTGTTTATGTATTTTGTGACATTCCCTTGTACTTTTTACACAGTATTTCATATACATTCATCAAAAAAAAAATTCAGTCCTGTTGATGGGATCTGTAATAGATATTCATTGTTGATTACTGTTGGTTACAATTGCTCATTTTTATTTTACTTATGTTTTACATACAGTAGCCATGTTTAAAGTGGTCATTCCATGGGTGCTTGTTGTTGCATTGTTTTGCATCCATAAATCAAATGTATACACTCTTGCCATGCTGTGCATGACTGTTATCAGTAATGCTAGAACATTGTACAGATGTTAATTATTATTGTGGAGAAAAGCTTGTTAGAATTGATCAGGTGGTAATCTGATGCTTTCTGTTAGGACTGCCCAGAGAGGTCTGGGGACTATTGGAGCAAGTCATGCAGTCATTGTGAACCTGTACATACTTAGTATCAGAGATTAAGCTGGCGGTTGTGCAATGTAGGATAATAGAAATTTGATAGGTGCTGTGAATTATTATCCTTTAAGTAGGAGGTTGCTACTCTTAATGTTGCACACCCGACCAGAATTGGTGTCTTTTTTATCTGTCCTCCTCTGCAGCAGCATTTCTATTTGCAAGTCCATTTGCTCACTGTACCCAAGAGAAGTTGATTTGTATACCTTCTCTCTCTACCACAACAACGACACTATCTGACATGTCCAAACTCCTAACTCGTGCACTCATTCCAGTGTCCGAGACTCTCCCATATCACATAAATCAGAGCGTGTATCGCATTGATGATATCAGCTCTGTCCATACTTCTCAGCTCTGTCCATACTTCTGCCTTAGTCGGGCAAGGAAGTCAGCACACTTGTTACACTGAACTCCAGCATGTCCAGGCATGCACTGCCAAGTCATTTTCTTGAGATGTGATCTCCAAATGCCAGATATCACATCTCAAGAGAATGACTTTTTTGTTTCTGTGTTGTTATGTAACTGCACATCTCAGAAGCAGAAATGTTGTTCTTCTAGTTGTTAAGGACATAATCTATGAACTTATACTTTCAGTGAACCTAAGCTTGAAAAATGGATTCTGGAACCCATCACAATATAAATTATATGTAGACTATATTGTGAAAGCTTGGTGTGGTTTGGTTGTTACTAAACCTAGATCTCGTATAGCGTAGTTGTTAGTAATCTTGCTTCTTAGGCTAGTGGTCCAGGTTGAATTCCACAGTAAAATGGGGTGCATCATTTTTTGCTGACTGGTATGGCTCTCAGGTTGACCCAGCCTTAATTTGGTACCAGGAAAATCACTGGGAAGTAAAGGAGGCTGGCATGATGTTGACCACATCACTCATCGTGTGCCAACGGTCAAGGAAAAACACGGGCTTAACACCATATTACCTTATATCACATACCTTTGAGGTATAAAAAGAGTTCATTAAGAAGAAGAAACCTAGAGCAGTTTTAATTGTGGAGCAGTCTACTCCCCAGGCTACCCTGATGAAAATGGTACCGGCTTTTGTAGGTCAAAAAGTTTGAATCATATTATGAGCCACTGTGAAAGTGCTCTTGTGCTGTCACTTCAAAAACTGTAAGGACTAAGTAGTTATACGTTGTCCCTACCATACGCCACATTTGGATATATCTTGTTGAAGTTTGCTGCTGTCTTTTGCCAGGTAGAAGTTCTTTTTCCTATGCCGCCTAAAGTACTTCTCCCATGACCCACTAAACATACCAAATGTATTTGACTTGCTCCAAAAGTCCCCTGACCTCTATGGGCAGTCCTACTAGAAAGCATCAGATTACCTCCTGTTGCAATCATTCACTCAATTTAATTCCCTATCATTAACTGTACAATTTTCCATGATTATTTCTTCAGCTTTGTATTCCCTGAAAGACCTGACATTTTTAAATATCAGGGGAAGTAATCAGTGAATTATTTATTCTGTAATGTTGTGTATGATTTGTGTGGATTTTTGATGAAACATTATTGTTGACAATATCACTTGCATTTAGCTTAAAGTGTTCTTTGTTTGTTTTTTGTTCTTTTTAAGAAAACAAAATATAGATACAAGCTTTTAACGACATATTTAGATATATTCTAAGTCTGGACTGAGTCATTAGTTTTTTTTTTTATATGTTGTTCATTAACTCTTAGTGGACCAGGGCAAAAGTCATGTTTTTACAAGCCATTTGTTTTTGGAATAAAAAACGTCCTTTAGTGAGGCTCCTGGTAAAAAAGTGTCCAACCCAAAGCCACATAGTCTGGCATATGATCCACTCCTTCAGCTGTATTTCTTGTTCAAAATGAAGGCATTTTAAAAAAATTTGTGAACTGATTAGTTAGGGATACCTTTATACAAACTTTGTTGAGAGTGACATGAGTTATCAGACCCAATTGATGTAGGGATACCCGGGAAAGAGATTGAGCATGTTGCTCAGGACAGAGCGGTATGGAGAAATTGCTTGCAGGCCCTATGTAACGTGTGACGGATCAAGAGGAATATATATATATATATATCAACTGTTTCGTAAATTTTTACATTTATGTCTGCTAAGACAAAGAAGTGAGAGCGCGGTAGCGTAGTTGTTAGTGAACTCGCTTCTCAAGGCTGGTGGTCTGGGTTCAACTCCCGCAGTGCGCGTGGAATTTTTCCCTACCGCTCTCAGGTCGACCCAGCCTCAACTGGGTACCAGACATGCTCTGGGAAAGTAGAGGCAGCCGGCGTGATGCTGACCACATCACCCATTGTGTGCCGACGGTAAATGAAAATACAGGCCTAACACTGTATTGCCCTATATACCACGAGGTATGAAAGGGTTCCTTTAGTTTTTTTTTTTTTAAGACACAGAAGTGTAGATGTTTTCCAGCAAATAAACCCATTTAAAAAGAGGAAAAATATATGCTGCAAGAAGACAATCAATATAACATTAAAATTTCTTTGTAAGTTTCAAGTGTGAGAGAATGATCAATAAATGGACGGGGAACAAATATTAGGAGATTCTGGACAACGCACACCCAGCTAGCTCTAATAAAACAAGAGCTTCACTTAGTTGTTTGAAGAGCTAACTGTGTTCTTTAGAATGCTCGTCTGTAGGGCTAGGCAGTGGGTACCGTAAGAAGTAAGGGTTTCTGGTTCGAGTCCTGTGTTTGATAATTTGTTTTTTCTCCGGAAGCTCCTAATACTTATTCACTGTTTATATATTGATCATATTCATTGGCTCTGGTGTTTCTTCTGGCGTGTTTAAAACTCCTTTAGTCTCTTCTAACTGTGAGAAGAATACAGAGGGGAAGAGAGAAAAAACACACAAGAGAGAGAAAATAAAACACAGCTTAACTTGATAAATATGTTCTGAAACTGATTTAATTGTGCATTTTCTTTTCTCGCTTGCCTGCTATGAATTTCGATACAATCATGGTGCCTAATATGGGCACCTGACTGATTGTGGGGGAAGGCTTGCTTTCATTATCACAAGTATCTCTCGTCATTCAGGTAAGTCTTACTCCAACTTCAGAGATACATGTAATTTAGATCCCCAAGTCACCTGTATGTTGCTGGGGCCTGCAAGGGAAGCAAAGAATACTACCACTGCAACCTACAATGCATGTCGAAGAGGCGACTGATGTAGGCCCTTGGATGCTACCCTAGTAAATAAAAAGCAGTGCAGAAATTGGTTGTGCTGGCCTACTTGTGGGTGCATAACTGGCACAAAGTACAATCGCTCTTAGGCTCAGATCACATACAAATCACACAGAGTGGTTGACAAGTGGTCGATGTGGAGTGTTCGAAGAAGAAGATGAAGCTCAGGCACATTTTCCATCCACCCTGCCTGTCCAACACCAAAAATTTGTATTTTGGCAGTAACCACAGGTTTTTCTTTTTAAACTTGAAAGAATGTTACTTGTAATAATGATTCATGGTACATTTGTGATATTTTAATAATATATATGTACATGTATGTCTCTCTTTGTCTATGTGACATGAATGCTAATATGTTCTTCTTCTTCTTTGTGTTCGTTCTTTACGAACAATTTTAATCACTCTTTGTGATATGTCTGATCTTTGCCAAGAACGTGTATACGTTGCACATTGGTTTGGTAGGCCCCTAAACGCATAGACTTCTACACATTTAGGACATGTGCATCCGATTTCAGCCAGACCTCCTTAGTCGGCTCTGACGACATGCGTGGCAGGTAACAGTGGTTTTATTCTTTACACCCCAATTTGGGCCCCGGTTACCACTCGGGCGGCTAATATGTTCTATTTTGTTGTACATGTTTCCTAACTTGAAGATTATATGTGGCTTTCTATATCAATTAATTTGTTAGAGAATGATCTTCTTTGAATAAAAATTAGTACCACTGCGACCTACAAAGCATGTTGTAAGAGGTGACTGATGTAGGACCTAGGAAGCTACCTAGTAAATAAAAACATCGCAGAAATCAGATCACATACAAATCACACAGAGTGGTTAATAAGTGATGGATATGAAGCGTTCAAGAAGAAAACAATAAAGCTGAATATTTTAAATGACTTGTGAACATGGTACGTATGAGTGGATATGTTACGATAAATGATTTATAAGTTCAAAAAAACTATTCTTCAGTATTTTGTTATCTATTTCAAAACGTGTTGTTCTTATTATACGTAATAGATTACATAGGTTGATCAAATACCCGGACCAAATATTTCTTGTATTAACTTAAAAAATATAAGACAAACTGGTGCTAAACGCCATGCAAGAGTTATATTCTAAACTGAGATTTTGGTAAAATTAGAATAGCAGTTGTTTTCAGGGTTGTCTCTTATAAGGATTCTGCCTAATGTTTCAATAAAAAATATGGCCTAATATAGCCGGTACGGCATAGAGTAGTGTATCTGTATAGTGGACATCTGTATCTTAAGCCATAGTAAGCTCGATCACAACCCATGCGTACTTGGTTCAAAATCTGCAGCAGGCAGTTTGGAAGCAAATTCCTGTTTGTGGATTTTACGACGGTAAAAATAGACTCCGCCATTCAGAAAGTAATGGTAAACTACTGAACGTATAAGGGTTGCCTAGAAAATCAATGACTCGTTTACTGTGGTTGATGGCTAAGCCATGTAAAGGATATGCCATGATTTTCATTTCTAGTGTATCTGGCCAAATAAGAACAGAGTCTTTCAATAATAAAATTAAAGGGTGCAAGATTTTCATATTTGCGTAACCAGTTTTCAGATTTTTTTAGGAATTCATAGTAAATTTAAATGAAGCATTCACTCATTATTTATTCAGTATCGACATGATGATAAATTCATTCACATAAATTTGTTTCTCCTTGATGGAGCCATGTTCGGTTTTCTTTGTTTTAATTCTATTATTGTTATTATACAAATAAAATACTTTGTTTTCATGGGGGTCTTTGTGACAAAGTGGTTAAGATGTTTGTCTTGTATTCTGAAGGTAGTAGGTTCGAGTCCGGTTCAGTTGTATAGTTTGCACATGCATTTGTTTTTAAAACCCTCAGATTATTGCTGGAGTTTGTAATTTGGACAACACTCTCTTCAGGCTGAGTGTTATTTCTGTGATTAGGGAATGAGTCATATGCAGTAAATCAGATGCAGTGAAGTCAGTCTTTTGTCTTTAGACTTTGTTTTGTTTCTTTTAGCAAAGCACTATTTTTATAGGAGTCTCTGTGACTAAGTGGTTCGCTCTGTTCACAAGTGCATTTTTTTCAGAGACCCCTAGAATTGTTGCAGGAGCTACGGGAGTTCCTGATTTGTGCAATTCTTTCGGCAAGTGGCATGCCATTTCTCGGCGAGGAACAAGCCATATGAGATAAAACCTGGTGCAATGAAGCCAATCCTTTTTATAATATTTTTATTGTTCCGAATACCTTTCCTTGATCTCAATATTTAAAAAAAAACTAGAATGTATTACCATATAACTTTAATATGTTCATTCATTTTATTAATGTCTCCATTTGATTGTTTCTTGAAAGATTTGTGCAAGTTTTTGTCTTGCTAAGTTTTCTTATGTCTTGGTTTTGCTTTCCAATACTTAGTGCACATTATGAAGATTTTTACTTGGTATTTGTTATTGATGAGAACAGTTTTGAATATCTCGGTTCACTGTTCACAAGCGATGGAACTGAGATGAAGGAAATTAAAGAACAAACATAGTCTTATAAAAGCAAAAACAGTATGGAAAGGATTGGTTATTGGTAACTGAACTGACGTCACAGCACTCCGGGCAGACCCATAGCTGCTCAGTCTCCCACAACAGATGTCGAAGGGTATGCGTACTGATGATTCATGTGGCTCGCTGGTTAAACACACTCCTCTTTCTGCCTGTCATGAATCTAGTTCTACTTGTAAAACGTGTAAGTCATCGCTGGATTTATTGAATGTCACTTTTAGTGTCCTCATCGAACACCAAGTTGCCAAGAGACTGAAGAACATCCCCCTTGCCATATACCAGAAGAGGCGAGACATTTGGTCTATGAGATAGAGAGAAAAATTCAGAAGGACTTAATTTTGACAAAGTTCTGTTTAGGACAAGTTGCTGGATGATGATTTTCTATTGAACATATAAAGTGCATCATCTTTCTATATGTTCCATATCCCACTTGTTCATGTATGTTCTCATGACAAACTTCTCTGCTTTATCATATGTGATACTTATCAATTTGTTCTTAACTATGATGTCATTATGAATTTTCAATTCAAATGTTGTATCAATCCTAACATATGCCAGCAAGAGTTGGAAAATGACTAAAGATATAGAAAGCAAGTTGAATGCATTTGAAAATAGATGTCTGCGAAAAATAATGAATATAAAATGGACGAATTCAGAAGTGATGCAATCAGAGAAATGTCTGGTCAACCACTAGTGACAACTGTTATAAGAAAGAGAAGATGGAGATATGTTGGGCACACCTTGAGGAGAAATGATCAACGAATATCAAAGCAGGCATTGAAGTGGGATGCAAAGGGTTCAAGAAAGAGAGGTCGACCTAAAGAGACCCTGAAACGAACTTTGCTGAGAGAGGCAGGAAATATCGGTCTCAGTTCCATGGAGGAGATTGAGCGAGTTGCCCAGGATAGAGCGGTATGGAGAAATTACTTGCAGGCCCTATGTAACGATAACGATAGCAGAGGAATTATTATTATTATGATGTCATTTGTCACATTTCGATGATGGTCACATTCGTATATAGTATTTAAACCACAATATTTCTCTGAAATACTTACATATGATGGGAGATAGCCATATACTGATCAGTGCATACATAGCAGCTCTAATAAAAACTATAAACAGCTGCAACTTCAATGATTATAGGAAAATATTGTATCCAATAATATTGAAGAAAATACAACAAAATGATGATTGTGATTTGATTGGTAACCGCTCGTGTGGTGCTGGGGCCCGTAAGGGAAGCAAAGAATAGTACCACTGCGATGCGACCTACAATGCATGTCTAAGAGGTGTCTGATGTAGGCCCTATGGATGCTGTCCTAGTAAATAAAAAGCAGCGCAGAAATCGGATATGCTGGCCTACTTGTACGCGCAAAACTGGCACACCGTACAATCACTCTTAGGCTCAGATCAGATACAAATCACACAGAGTGGTTAACAAGTGGTCATTATGGAGTGTTCTGAGAAGATTGTAACAATATGAGACAAACATGTAGACCTTCATGTGATTGGTCATAATGTGAGACAGAAATTTACACTGTCATCTGATTAGCTGCACTTTCGAACCAAATTGTAAGCTTTTATCTGATTGGTCACAATATGAAACAAAAATATAGACTGTCATGTGATTGGTCACGGTATCAGACAGTAATGTAGACTGCTATGTAATTGGTTACAATATCAGACAATAGACTATCAGTCATAGGATTGGTCACAATATGAGTCAAAATGTATACTATTGATTAGTCATACTATGAAATAAAAATGTAAACTTTTATGTGGTTTATCACAATATGAGATAATGTATGTATGATTTCTTGTGATTGGTCACAATATGATTAGGGTCGTAGTGGTGATACTCTGGAATCTCAAACACGTAAGTCCCTCCAAAGATATCTTTCATCTGCGAGACGGACTATGTGTTGAAAAGTCCTTTCCTGGCCAATACTGGATGTTATCAGCCCATGCTTCTCTTTCCACCCTCACATGTTAATTTACAAAAATAAAAAGTAAAGGGGCCATTTTTATACCTCATGGTATATTGGGTAATAAAGTGTTAGGCCCACATTTTTCATTGACCATCTGCAGACGGATAATGTGATCAACATCTTGCGGGCCACCATTACTTCCCAGTTCTTTTCCTGGAACCCAATTGAGGCTGGATCGACCTGAGAGCTGTTACGGTTGGGAAACAAAATTCAATTCAAAGTATTTTGTACTTTAGATAGTAACCATGCTATCTTGAGTCCATAGTCACTGTCAGCCTTTCTCTTGATGAAGAAATCAACGCTAAAATAGGTAGGGCCACTACTACATTCGGCAAACTAATCAAAGAAAGTATGGAACAATACAAAATTAACATTGCTAACGAAGATTCATATGTATCGAGCCAGGGTAATTAGCTCGTTTCTATCTAGCTCAGGGACAGCCTACTCAAGGCACGAGAGGAGACTTAACATCGTTCAACTTGATGTCTTCGCAAGATTATGAACATCAGGTGGTACGACAAGATAACCAACTCTGAATTACTGCAACGTGCAAACTTACCTCCCATCATGGGCATACTCAGCAGTAGACGACTAAGATGGCTAGGGCATGGGATAAGAATAGACAAGTTTTGTTCTGTCACTTTCGGAGGGAATAGGCACCAAGGCAGACCACTGCTCAGATATAAGTATGTCTGCAAGGCCTCATTGAAGAACGTTTATATCTGTCCCAACAAATGGGAAAACTAGATGATGATCAAGTTATGGGGAAAACAACATTTTACAAAGGTTCAGAATCTTTTGAAAAGAGACTTAGTGATGAGCTGAACGGCAAGAGAGAAAAGCGAAAACTCAGAAGTTGTCACAGTAAAACACTTGCCAATTGACCGTCTGTAAACACAAAAAGGTCAATAATTTTTCAACTTTGAGATATCCATCATCTCCATGTTTTGGGATAGTCTAACTTGAAGATGAAGGGATTAGTGAGGAGCATCAGCACTCTGGGCAAGTCTATATATGCTCTAACCTCCTCACTAATATCTTTACTAGTATATAACGACTAGCCATTACAGAGGCGGTTATGTGGTTTGTATTTATTTTTTCCGATCCAGAAGCACTTGAGCTTTCAGCTCTTTGGCTTGGTGCCATGGACATAGTAACCCTTCGGTTCGGTGCCACGAACACCGTGAATCCGGGGAACCTGTGGCTTTTCTGCCAGCCTGCAGAATCGAACTCGCACTAACAGGGATAGTCACCCGCAGTCCAACGCGCTACGAACACGCTGGACAGGCAGGAGTTGGTATCTCTTAACTACTCTCATGTTTGCATACACAGTGACTCAATGAGTATGATTCGTCAAGTCGAAACATGAAAGCCGAGACGAAACTGGGGGAGGGGAAAGAGAGATTGGTATAGACAGCACAGGGATCAGATAAATTACCTTCATTTTTGTCCCTCGGCACGCAAAAGTCAGGGGCAATGAACGAGCTGAAAATTGGCTGACATGACCCGAAATTACATTCATGACGCATTGAGAGACCCCGAATCGGGGAGTAGCATTGTGAATCCTATGCTCTGACTAGGTTGAGAGAGATGGGTATCAATATTGCTACAGACTAAAAAAGACATACACAATATGCAAAAAGATTGATTAATGCTGGAGTTTCTGTGGTTTAGCCTTTGCCTCGCACAAGGAAGGTCATGGTTTCGAATCCACACCGTTCGGTTCACATGTGCATGTTTTTAGAGACCTCTAGGATTATTGACGGGGTTACAGGGTTTGTGATTTGTGCAATACTCTTGGCAGGTGCCATGCCATTTCTGCAGAGATGAACCCAGCCTTATGGGGTCAAACCTGGTGCAATGAAGTCAAACATTTTTCTTTTACAGCACATCAAAGTATGGAGACAGCATATCAAAGCATAGAGACAGCACATCAAAACATAGAATAAGAAATCAGATGTGTTAAATTAATCAGGACGTGTGTAGGAAGTGTATGTTGAAATTGTTATATAAATGTAATAATTCAAGCCACGTATAATGCATATCTATGTTACTGTTAACCTTTGCTATAGAAATGTATTGTTTATATTTACAACCACATTATGTTGCTTGTACTTCACATTGGAGCGTCTGGTCGAATGATTAGAGCCCGGCTCCCACGCGGAAGACCTGGGTTCAATCCTCGGTAAGGCCAATGAGTTTTTTTTAGGGCATAAAGAAAAAAAATGCTAACCTGAATAGTTTCTCGCAGTGGCTGCACTAGCCGTACGGCCATTAAATTCCACATGCTTATGTCCCTCTTGTCATATCGAATAGATCGAAATGACATTCTTCACGCAATGAGAGAGTCTTTTCAAACAAAGGAGTTTCATGTCTGTGAATCCCACTCGCTGACCAGATTGAGAGAGATGGGTATCAATATTGGTGCAGCCCGAAAAGAACGACATACTAAATATGCAAAGAGATTGATTAATCAACATTCGAATTTGCGTGTTGGGCCGCTGCTGGATTTGCTGAGATCGGAGCACCTATGGACATGTTCGGAGTGCTTGATGATAGTCCTCATATAACTGATACGCCGCCCAAAAATCAGTATTACAGCAAATAACAGTATTTTATTTCATATTTCAAGCATCTAGCACCATGACAGTCATTCATTTATTTTTTTTAATGCTAGCTTAATCTGTACATTTTTACTTCTCTGATCCAGAAGTACTTGAGCTTTCAGCTCTTCGGCTCGGTGCCGTGGACATCGTAACCCTTCGGTTCGGTGTCACGAACACCGTGAATCTGGTGAACCTGTGGCTTTTCTGCCAGCCCGCGGAATTTAACCTGCACTCACAGGGAGCTTGTCACTCGTAGTCCAACGCGCTACGAACACGCTGGGCAGACGGGCTAATCTGTACATAAATCTGTGGAGTTACAAACTGAAACAATAAGTAATTAGGAAGTTACAGGTTTTGTGAAAGTTTACCAGGCAATAATGTTCACCACCCTGTTATACCTAGTAAGACATCCAAAGCATATAGCAGACACGCAAGAAAGCTAAACCACATCCACATAAATTCTCTCCGTAGACTCCTCAAAATAAAATTTCAGAACATAATTCCAGATACTGAAGTCTTTATGAGAGCCAAGATCCCAAGTATACCCACTTTTTCAGAAGATGAGATGAGTCGTCCACGCTCCACGTTTGTCTGATATCCCAAAACATTTGATGTATGGTGAGCTAGATCGAGGCTAACTACCGCCTAATGCACAGAAAAAAAACACTTCGAAGACACCCCTAAATTTCTCTAAAATCCTTTGATACCACACCACATGCTTGGAATCACCACATGCTTGGAATCCTTTGCACATGATTGAAAAACGTGACGATGCAGCAACATAAGAAACTCGCATATCGTCAGGAGAATCGTCATTCTGCTCAGGCGCAGAGAAAACGAGATGTACAAAAAGACAGAACACACAACACCCACATGTCCAACCCTGTTCACATGTCCAACCCTGTTCACATGTACAACCCTGTTCACAGCACTCACCTATTCTTCTTCCAACGTACCATATCAAACACTTGTTAACCACTCTGTTTGATTTGCACGTGATCTGAGCCTAAGAGCGATTGTACGTTATGCTAGTTATGCACCTACAAGTAAGCCAACACATCCGATTTCTGCGCCGCTTTTTATTTAGAGCAGCTTCCCTAGTTCCTACATCAGTCACCGCTTACGACATGCTTTGTAGGTCGCAGTGTTACTATTCTTTGCTCCCCTTGTGAGCCCCGGCAAAACACGGGTGAAGAGAGACTTGCTTCCCAATAAATGCTTCACTTAAATCTGGTACAAGACTCCCCAGCTAGAGATGTACTCCCCGGCTAGAGATGTACTCCTAGACTAGAGATGTACTCCTAGACTAGAGATGTACTTCCAGCTAGAGATGTACTCCTAGACTAGAGATGTACTCCCCGGCTAGAGATACTCCCAGCTAGAGATGTAATTCCCGGCTTGAGATGCACTCCCGCAGAGAGATGCTTCCAGCTAGAGATGTACTACCCACTAGAGATAGGAACGTTACCACAAAATACTAAAGTCTACTACTGTGCCATATCTTAAATAAAGTCTACTAATGTGCCATATCTTACATAAAGTCTACTACTGTGCCATATCTGACATAAAGTCTACTACTGTGTCATATCTGACACAGACTTCTCATCTGCTATTGGTTACTGAACTGATGTCACATCACTCTTGGCAGACCCATAGGTGCTCAGTCTCCCCGAACAGATGCCGAAGAGTATGCATACCGATGTTTCTCGTGGCTCGCTGGTTAAACACACTCCTCACTCTCTGCCATCTAGCACCCAGCTCTACTTGTACAACTTGCAGTTCCGAACTCCTTAAATTGCTTGATTGTGTCCGCCTCCGTACCGGCCAAAACAGACTCCGGGCCCACCTTTACAACAAATTTAAAATTGACACAACTAGCCTGTGCCGTTGCGAGAAGGCGGACATGGCGGCAGAGCACCTACTGCAAGACTGCCAACTGCTAGCAGGCCTGAGAAACGAAACCTGGCCGGAAAATACCGAGCGAAATGAGAAGCTGCACGGAGGGACACAGTCCCTAAAAACAACAGCAGATTTTATGAAGGAATCTGGTAAATCAGTCTAAGTGGGGATCGCGAGAGTGAGATAGATATGGCTTGATTGAGTCAATGTTAGTGTCCTCATCCAATAGTAGGTCGCCAAGTGACCTAAGGACATCCTTCTTATCCATCCTAACCTCCCAGCAATCGATGCAAGCCTATCCGCTCTCTTATTGTCACGAATTCACACATCACCAGGACAATAAGTCTCTGCAGGATGAAAACCTATATAGACGACATCCACTTATACCGCAACCTGCCATTCTAGATCTTCCGAAGCATCGACTCCACATTGAATCAGAAACAACAGCGGCATTTGTACTTCGCTATATGCTTGGAATTACCTAAATTGTTTTTTTGTTTTTTTTTATCAAGTTGCTGGAATATGTTGGTTTTGTCCGTCTGCGTGTCATTGTTGCAGTGTTGTATTTTTTTTTTTTAAATAAGAAGATAACTCGTGCAATTAAAATTCAGAGAAAAATGATTATCTTGCTTGTTTTGTTTTCATTATTTTCCTTCCTAAAATGTTGGATTGGTATTTTTATTTTCTTTTTTGGAAGATAATAAGAACATCCTGCAGGTCCTCATCGACAACCTGTTGAAGAATTTTTGGTCTTTTCTCTGATCCTGTTTTGCTTCACGTCGGCAGGTAAGAAGAGGTTTAAAGAATGGGTTCTTGTGTGCTTTGTTTTGTGACATCAAGTATAAAGAGATTTAAAGAATGGCTTCTTGTGTGCGCTTCATACATGGTGTCTTTCCCTCCCTGCCGCTGTTATTTCTGTGGTTCATCTTTTGCCTGGACGAATTTTCGCCCTGTATTCACTGTATCTAAAGAAAGAGCACTGATGTCCTGAAAGAACTAAATGTTAAAGAGAATTGGCTGATAAACAACATACTATACAGAAAAATCACATACTTTGGTAACATTAAGCGTCACGATGGCCTGGAAAGAACAATATTAGAGGGCAGGGTCACAGGACGCAAAGGCAGACCAAGAAGAAGATGGCTACAAGATAATAAAGAAACCATGACCATCGACGAAGTGGGTGAACTGGCTAGAGACAGAGTGAATTTCAGATGTGTTGCAAAGAGAGCAACGTCCTATAAAGGATACGCACCTTGCTGATGATTAACTGTATTGTAATAGCAATGCTCTTGTAGGTGCAATGTCTGTTGGTAATCTGCTTATGGTGCCGAACCATTTCATTTGTTGTTTCTTCGTGAAGTTTAGTACTGATGTTGTATCAACATTTTCCTGATGTCTCCATATCTAAACTGGTCTCTTCTTAATGAGAACATAAATTTTGCTAATCGCAACGTTAATGAGCTTGAATATATTTGAAATGTAACTTTCAAGAAGGACAGGGCACATAAGAGGTAGAGTGCCTGCGAAGTGTATTTAGCCAGCATGTCACGGATATTAAAAAATTACCAAACACGGGATTCGAAACACGAATCCTTATTTCTTACAGCACCCATTGTCTAGGCCTACAAATGAACGTTCTTACAGCACCCATTGTCTAGGCCTACAAATGAACGTTCTTATGGCACACATTGTCTAACCCTACAAATGAACGTTCTTATGGCACACATTGTCTAGCCCTACAAATGAACGTTCTTATGGCACACATTGTCTAACCCTACAAATGAACGTTCTTACAGCACCCATTGCCTAGCCCTACAAATGAACGTTCTTATGGCACACATTGTCTAACCCTACAAATGAATGTTCTTACGGCACCCATAGCCTAGCCCTACAAATGAACGTTCTTACAGCACACATTGTCTAACCCTACAAATGAACGTTCTTACGGCACCCATAGCCTAGCCCTACAAATGAACGTTCTTACAGCACACATTGTCTAACCCTACAAATGAACGTTCTTACAGCACCCATTGCCTAACCCTACAAATGAACGTTCTTACGGCACACACTGTCTAACCCTACAAATGAACGTTCTTATGGCACACATTGCCTAGGCCTACAAATGAATGTTCTTACGGCACACATTGCCTAGCCCTACAAATGAACGTTCTTACAGCACACATTGTCTAACCCTACAAATGAACGTTCTTACAGCACCCATTGCCTAGCCCTACAAATGAACGTTCTTACAGCACCCATTGCCTAACCCTACAAATGAACGTTCTTACGGCACACACTGTCTAACCCTACAAATGAACGTTCTTATGGCACACATTGCCTAGGCCTACAAATGAACGTTCTTACGGCACCCATAGCCTAGCCCTACAAATGAACGTTCTTACGGCACCCATAGCCTAGCCCTACAAATAAATGTTCTTACGGCACCCATAGCCTAGCCCTACAAATAAATGTTCTTAAGAACACAACTAGCTAACATTCGAAAGAATGACGATGCTCTAAATTTGTGTACACGTTCAATAGTATCTGGGTACATCTGCTGGGGCACTTGCAAGCACTTACAATAGTATATGGGTACATCTGCTGCGGCAGTTCCAATCACGTACAATATTATCTGGGTCCACCTGCTGCGGCACTTTCAAGCAGGTACAATATTATATGGGTCCACCTGCTGCGGCACTTTCAAGCACGTACAATAGTATCTGGGTCCATCTGCTGCGGCACTTCCAAGCACGTACAATAGTATCTGGGTCCATCTGCTGCGGCACTTCCAAGCACGTACAATAGTATCTGGGTCCATCTGCTGCGGTACTTTCAAGCACGTACAATAGTATCTGGGTCCATCTGCTGCGGTACTTTCAAGAACGTACAATAGTATCTGGGTCCATCTGCTGCGGTACTTTCAAGCACGTACAATAGTATCTGGGTCCATCTGCTGCGGTACTTCACAGCACGTTCAATAGTATTTGAGTCCATCTGCATGGACACTTCCAAACAAGGCCCAACTTTAAAAAAAAAAGTTGTATATGTTTTTGACTATAAATGTTATAGAAGAGTTCTTCGTTTACCATTGTCATAGAAAAGAACAAATCTATCTAACCCGAATGAACACACAATTAATAAAGAATTCATAATGATGTTATGTGTATCATTCTGGGATGCACCAAAGATACACGAGAAGTGACAATGAGATTCCTTCTTGACCTCCCCACTACTACTCACAGAATTGAATCTTGGAGGAGTCGATCTTATTTAAAAATCTAAGCAAACAAGGAATATCCCTTCCATGAAGAAACACGTAATCACAAAGTACTGTAATTTTACAAATTACAAAAACAATGACAATATACAACGTTTCGACCAACAAGGCCTTTATCAAGCAAACGAACAACAGGAGTGACGAATTTAAAAAAAAATACATATGGACGACTACATACGGAGACATTCAAACGTTTCTAATGAAAATCTGAGAATAAAAACGAATAACGAAATAAATGTAACACAAAAAACACACAAAAACTAGAAATAGAAAAGAAGATAAACAATAAAAAATCATTAAAGAACTCATTAACTATTAAACGTTCATGGATTTAAAGTTTTATTGTGTTATTTGTGATGACCTGCTCTATTACTAGAAGCCACATACTCGTATATTCCTTGCATTGTGCTCAGGCAAGTCATTGAATGATATATATATAAGCAAATCAAATGATAGGGCAAATGGCGCCAATTTTAAGATGCAAACACGTCACCATGAACACAAAAAGAGCAATGTTCAACACAATCTTTCTCCCCATACTATGTTACCAGTGCCAAACCTGGACGCTGACAACAAACGATAGAAGAAAACTAGTCACAACAGAGATGAAGTGTCTACGCAGAATGCTGGGTGTAACAAGAAGAGACCGGTTGAGAAATGAAGACATCAGGAAAAAGTGGGTACAACATCAGTACTAGACTTCATCAAGAAACAACAAATTAAATGGTCCGGTCACGTAAGCAGATTACCATCAGACAGTGCACCCCAAAGAGCAATGCTGCTCCGATACAATGGGTACAAAGCAAAAGGCCGGCCACGCAAAGATGGACCTCAGAGATAACAGAGGCGACGAAAGAGACTATCTACGAAGCGCATACTAGGGCCCGTTTGAGAAATCTCTTCCTGACCTGACGCTGTGAGGCATACAGGATTCGAGAAAGAAAGAAAGAAAGATATATATATATATAAAATCCTCTTCTTTTGTCGTCACACTGCTACCGGGTTGTTGCCCAGTGTCGTGGTTTTCTGTTTTTGTCTTGCGCTGTTCTGGTGGTTTGTGTGATTGTTATTTTTGCTCTTTCACATGATTCTGCTACGCCATCTAACCATCTTTTCCGTGGTCTTCCTCTTGCCTTCTTTCCCGATGTTCTGTTTTAGAAGACTCTGTATACTGTGGAGTTTGGATGCATTCTTATTAAGTGGCCAAACCACTTCATTTTTGTTTCTCAATGTAATTCAAGCATGGTTCTGTGACAACTTTATTTCTTATGCTGATGTTGGTGATTCTGCCTTTTCTGGTGTTGTTGGTAACTCTTTGCAGGCAACGCATTTCACATGTAGTTATTTTTGTAACTGCGCTTTGCTCATTGTCCATGTTTGGCTCTGGTAACACAAAGTAGGTATATATATACAGGGTGTTCAACTTAAAAGCAGCCCATGAATGGAGCTAATCAGGCATATATATATATGGAAATGAGAAGGTTCAGTTATGACGTAGTATATGTCAAGGTTGTGTGATGGTGTGTAATTGTAGTGCGGGAAGGGGCGATAAACAAATGTGACGTAGGACGAGCTAGTCATAACCGGTTTAAATAGTAAATAGACGGAGATGCAATGCGTAC
Source organism: Arion vulgaris (assembly GCA_020796225.1). NCBI lineage: Eukaryota > Metazoa > Mollusca > Gastropoda > Stylommatophora > Arionidae > Arion > Arion vulgaris. The sequence goes on along the minus strand of CM036772.1, from coordinate 21,075,792 downwards.
CTGGCAAATTTCTATTTATCACTGGGGCTGCTTTTAAGTTGAACACCCTATATATATATATATATATATACTGTAGATATCACCATTATCCGTAACAGAATCGTCAATGATGAAACAGGTAAAAACAAAGTGTTGTTGTTTGACAAAATACAAAAACAATACACAGTAACGTTTCTACCAAAAGGTCTTTATCAAGCAAAGGATGCCCGCGTGCCCAGCGTGTTCGTAGCGCGTTGGACTACGGTGACTAGTCCTCTGTAAATGCGGGTTCAACTCCGTGGACTGACAGAAAAGCTACAGGTTCCCCAGATTTACGGTGTTCGTGGCACCGAACCGAAGGGTTACGATGTCCATGACACCGAGCCGAAGAGCTTTCAGCTCAAGTGCTTCTGGATTGGGGGAAAAAAAGAAGAAAAAAATCAAGCAAAGGATAAAAAATCAGCGAAGAAATTCAGACTTCTTTCTCAGATCTTTTGGCTAAGACAAAATGTAGTGCCCGTTTGATCTCGGTCAAAGAGTGGAAGCCTTCATAAAACCTCAAATGTCACAATAGAATACACTTAAAGAAACTCCGAGCAGGTCTCATTCGAATGGATGACAACGCTCGAAGTTCAATCGTACTTGGTCCACTCGTTGTGGCACTTCCTAGAAAGGCTCAATCAAAATCAAAGAAGTACAGACGTCCTATTTTTTTTCCGATCCAGAAGCACTTGAGCTGAAAAGCTCTTCGGCTCGGTGTCATGGACATGGTAACCCTTCGGCTCGGTGCCACGAGCACCGTAAATCTGGGGAACCTGTAGCTTTTCTGCCAGTCCGCGGAGTTGAACCGCACTTACAGAGGACTAGTCACCCGTAGTCCAAAGCGCTACGAACACGCTGGGCACGCGGGCATAGACGTCCTATATGGCCAGACGTAATATATCTTCTCTTCTTCTTCTAACGCTCCATATCGCCCGGCACCGCATGGACGATACATAACATATACAGTCAGACAATACATCCCTAACCATAATACGCATCAGGTCAATAACGTTTTAGTCTTCTACAACAGAGTCTTCTACAACAGAGCATCGAGAAGAAGACAAGAGGAAGACCACGAAAAAGATGGTTAGATGGCATAGCAGAATCCTGTGAAAGAGCAAAAATAACAATCACCCAAGCCACCAGAACAGCGCAAGACAAAAACAGAAAACCACAACACTGGGCAACAACCCGGTAGCAGTGTGACGACAGAAAACCACGACACTGGGCAACAACCCGGTAGCAGTGTGACGACAGAAAACCACAACACTGGGCAACAACCCGGTAGCAGTGTGACGACAGAAAACCACAACACTGGGCAACAACCCGGTAGCAGTGTGACGACAGAAAACCACAACACTGGGCAACAACCCGGTAGCAGTGTGACGACAGAAAACCACAACACTGGGCAACAACCCGGTAGCAGTGTGACGACAGAAAACCACAACACTGGGCAACAACCCGGTAGCAGTGTGACGACAGAAAACCACAACACTGGGCAACAACCCGGTAGATAAAAGAAGAATAAGAAGAAGAAAAACAATTTAGTCCATATCATTATCACTTTCTACAGAATCTAGTCGTATAAACATATGAATTCCTGGCGCAGATTACTGTAAAACGCCAACATCAGGTGGGGTGTAACTAACAAGACTAGATATGTTTGCTCATAGGAAAGAACAACTGATGGCGGTAGTTACAAATCGAGGTATTCAGATTGTCAGAAGTATCTCAAGCGACAAAGTATTATTTTTGTGCGATAATTAGTAGTGGCTTTGTGCATTGTTTAGTAGAGAGTTAAATCGCAGTATGAAATGCTAAAATTAAAATATAGTTCACAATATTTAATGCCTCCAAGTCGTTCTACTTCTTTAAGTAGAACCTCCGCAAAGTTCTCAATCCCACCCCCCTTTTTTCCATCTTTCTTCTAGTAAGCATAGAACACGATGAACGTTCTACAGTCTACACCCTCATTCCGGTCTGGGACAGAGAGCCCCAGCTATCGTCACCCCACCGTTCTTACCCTTTATTTTATACTTCCACCGCACACTTCTGTAATCCGCTATTTCCCCCTCCCCTTTCAAAGCTACAGTGGGCCCCATTTTCCTGTAGGCAAGAATCCCGGCTTGTTAATAAAGGCAGGCTGTAGAATATGGGTTCTTAAACTGGGGGGTGTGCCCGTCTGCCCAGTGTGTTCGTAGCGCGTTGAACTACGGGTGACTATCACTCTGTGTGTGCGGGTTCAATTCCGCGGGATGGC